>OMNW01007666.1:20302-54851 GCA_900303245.1 Selene dorsalis
TGGGGGGGTATTCTGTGCGTTTTTGCGCGTTGCCTTGAAGGATCTGCACCACACCCGTGAGAAGCCATGTCGACTGCCAAATCAATAAGGGCTCTATCTGTGCACAAGATAGCCCATAGTATGAAGCTAGACAGCGGAATAAGAACGACAGAGACCAAACACAACAAATAGGAGCATTACAGAAGAGCCATGGTGCTGCCACACCAAAACCACCACCCCCACCCCAAAAAAACACCACCTGGAGGAATGTCAATTTCTTGCCTAGCGATGATGGAAGGAGGATCAGGCTACTCACATAGCGTCAGCCCCATTTTCGAAGCCTTGTGGTGAATCAAGAGCATCATCCCGTGATCCAAAAAAAAGCCAAATATTGTGACCACAATTTGAAGAAATGTGCGGCTGTTGGTGTTTCTGGGCTGGGATCAGTCAGACGGCGCCGTGTACCTGAAGCCGAACCTACGAGACGTTTCCACTCACAAAAACCTCTAATCAAAGCCTCAGATCCTCGACCAAATAGTTAATCCGATGAATTCCACGCCATCGATATCAAATGATTGATAAACAGACTTCCCCCTCCTTCGCTCTGGTCCAGCCGATAGATGCTCAGCAAATGCAGACACCCCTCTTCCATCCCGCTCCAAAAAAAAAAAAAGAGCAGTGTGCAGCTCTGCGACATTTACGCAAGGATACCGACAGAGAGAAAATCTACCCGCACCTAACATCATGCGCAGCTTTTAGTCAAGCCATTAGAAAAGAGGGATACTCACTCTGTCAGCGTTACAATGAATCCAGGGAGCCGCGGCAGGACTGCAGATGTGGAAAAGATTGGGGAGAAACTGCGGTTGTCGCCATATTGTTGCTGCTATCTTCCCCCTCAGCGCGAGCAGTTTCCCTGCATAATTGATGACTCTCAGCAGAATGTGAGGGAGTGTCGGCGGGTGCGTTTGGTGAAATCGTAAAGGTCATTTAGGCCTGCAGCCTCCAAAGCCCGGAGCGCGGCTCCGTGGACGCAGCTCGCGGGGCTCGGCGATGAGACTGTGCACGGAAAAACGCGCACATGGTTATTTCTGACAAAACGCACTGGGCACACCGTGGGCTCAGAGTGGGGAGTTTGTAGTGCAGGAATTTATTGGCTGTCAGGTTTGTCGGTAGTCAGTCAGTCAGTCAGTCACAGACACCTTCCACTGCGTGTCTGAGGCACAGACACAAGAAAACACACTGAATACACGTCTAATGAATTAAATAGCTACACGTTTCAAATCAGGCCGAATACGAGATATAAAGTATTTCGTATAAATCATGTAAATCTGTATAGATGATAATTTAATTATAACCTACTTAGCAACAAACCCTTCTATTCTCTTTGTGCCTTTACTACATACATTTGTTTATTCAAGACAATTCATCTCACCTCACTGTGAGAATCATGTTGTAAACAATATTATGATATATAAACGATTTCCTCATGTGTTATTGTAAACCCTTTTCATTTATAGCCTCTGCACCACACTGATGCCCCCCCCCACCACACACTCTGCTCTTTAATAGCACTTAAATTGAAAATAGACAGCTCTTAATCTGGCAACCTGCATCCTGCAGGTCTTTGTGTTATTATGTAAGGTAAGTGTGTGAATGAACACAACTGAGCTCAGTCACACAGAATTTAAACTCCTTGAAAATATAATGAGGACAGACGTCACTTCTGATGCATTATCGCAGCCGGGGTCATCGTTTTGTTTTTCTCTCTGGTATTTTGGTCACGATGTCATCACAGACTTGAGGTCACTTGTGACTAAGGACGTGAAAATGACGTCACTGGTCGGAGTCGTTTTTGTTTTTTGGTAAAGAAAAAAAAAAAAGAAGACCTGAGCAGTTTGAATGATGGGGTCTGAGGTGCTCGTGCTGTGTGTGAGTGCCGTGACTTCACCACAGGACGATGAGTGGAACCAGAGCTGGAGTTGAGTCTCATCAGTTTCTGTGTTCAAACGAGATGTTAAATGATTCTCTTGACTTATTTTAAATTATCTGCTTTCCCTTTCAAGTGACAGTGGGAACTTAGTGCATCACTCAACTTTAGTATAATTTTGACATATAAGTTATGATGCTTTTTACTTTTTTTTTTTTAATTGCTGTCGTATTTAAAACATCTACATATTGACAAGAAGGCTACAACATGAAAGTTTTGGAATCTGGAGCAATTCATTAATAAATTATTAATTATCAGCTAATTTTCTGTTGTGTCTGATTGACTGAATCATTCTTTTACTATTCATTTTAAGAAAATTATACACCTAACACGGGGTCACACCCACAATCATGTACACTGTGAGATTTCACAGTGTTTGATTGTGTTTTTGAGGCTGTCGGCAGCGGCCCCTCCAAACAGATGCAAAGGTGGGGCATTAGGTTACAGTTATCAGCATTTTCCAGCTATAAAACATGTCTGTCGCATGTTTATATGTGACCATCACACAGTGGTTTTCTCACGTGTTCAGACTAAACAATCCACACCCAGACCACATGGCTGTATAAATGACGCCATATCAAGATGCACAGTCTGACGTCCAGGGACCAACTGACAGCTCCTATGTTGAGCTCTAAGATGAAACAGGACAGAGTGATGCACTGACCAGCTTATACTTATCAAAAGGGCTTCAACACACATTTAAAGGTGCATCTGTGTTTATCCTCAGGATGCAAGCTAAATATAAACAAAGCAAGCAAAGAGTGGTTGATTGTGTTGGTGGATGTGATGGGTGCCTGACTGGGTTATTTGAGAACCAAGGTCAGCATTTTATCGTCTGTGTTAACATTTTTCACACAAGGCTTTTACAGATCGTAGAGAGACCGAACCTGTCTTAAATCCCATAATGAATACAATATTGGCTGCAAAACACACATTACCTGCTACAATCTACACTGTTCAGCTTTAAACACCCCAGAGCCCATAAATCAAATCATAACCTGCTGCTGCTGTGCTTCAGCATTTATGATACAGCGTTGTTTGAATTCTTTTCCTCGTGTCAGCCATTGTGTGTTTGTGTGGGCATTTATGCACATGTACTGTTGGTTTACATGTTGTTTTTTTAGACTTTTTAAAGTACACAAAATCAAAAAGAATACAAACAGCATACAGTGAAGGGGAAGCAAAAATGTTCAATGGGATGACTAAGTATCACAAAATTATAAATTACAAAATGACTATATAAAATGGTGAAGGCCAAAAGACCAAGACCTTTGACCTCTTTTGGATTAGGGCCACTTCCCTTCATCTGTTCTTCTAGCGTCATCAGGAGCCTGTGACACAAAGCGAGCACATGACACAGACAGCTCAGCTCATCTCTATGGACTCCCTTTACAAACACAGTTTTATTTGTTACCATCAGGGCTGAGGATTTGCCTTCCTGGGAGTAGCACTAACTACAGAGCCTGATATCAGCCACAGATGTCTCCTGGTGTTTGGCCTCTTCTTCTTTCTACTCTTCTTAGATAACTTTAGTAACCGTGCGTTGATTGTCACTAGTAATTAAGTCAAAGTTCTTCTTTCTGGAACATTGAGGTTTTAACTGCAGTCTGTTGTGTTGTACTATAAAAAAACACCATTTGTAGGATCTGATGGGGCAAACCTTTGTACTGTATGTAATACGCCTTGGGTTTGGAGAGAGCCAAAAAGGTAATGACTCCAATTCATTCTTAATGTAATCTTTTTTCTTCTGTTTTGTCTCTTGTTGGATCAACAGGGCCCATTTCAGTGTGGTGGCGGGACATCATGTGTTATCTGCTCCTGGAGATCATGCCCAGACCTGCTCCATCAGTAAATTTAAAATGCACAAAGACTACAATCACATCACATCTGACAGCAATGTGGCACTGGTGCTCCTCAGCCTTCCCTTCAACTTCACTGACCACATCCAACCAGACTGTACTCCCCATAACACGACCCATGAGCTCACCCTCAGCTTCACCCACTCTTTCATCTCAGGATGGGGAAGCAACCATTAAAAAGGTTGCTTTCAAAACACACTGATGCAAGATTACAATGAAAGACATGGTGGTGAATATTCCCACTGAAGTGCACTTGATCAAGATGGTTCCTCTGTGTGGAGGGACACAACTCCACTTTACAATAAGACATCAAAATTCACTTAACCAGGAAGTCCTATGAAATTATCATTCACATTATCAAGATGTGGGCAATAAGGTTTAATAGGTGGTATAATCATAAAGTGAAGTCAAAATTATCATTCATTTAACTCAAGGGCATATAGAAATTAAGAAAAAAGGTTAAATGATTAATTATTTGTTTGCAGATAAAGACCTAATCACTATTGATTGATTGATGACCTATACCAGCGCCTGTAGCTGCATGCACTTTAATAAATGATTAAATGTGTGAAAAGGCACAAGCACCAGGGCTCTGGCATGAGTGGACCACTTGTACAAAGATTTAATAGAACATTTTATAATTAATTATTACAAAGGTTTATTCAAGTTTTTTGTTAAGACATTATGATTTATACCTGTTGAACAGCTGCCCATTTTTAGTATGAATACAACCCTTCAACTAGATGTCGCGCTACATCACCGTCACCTCGGACCAGAACAAACCAAACGCCTCGTCGACCCCACTTCCGGACTCCATTAAGCCACGCCCACTCCCCCTCACGTTCACAGGTGGCTCGGTGTGATGTTAGCACAGTGTTAGCCACCACTAAACACAACAACAACAACATGCACAACTGAGTAGTCACGAGGGCCGACAACAACAAAAGTCCAACCACAATCATCACCCAGCGCCGCTATTACTGTGCTAACAGTTAGCAAGCTAGCGAGTGTTAGCAACGTTATAGGTCCATGTTGTTGACAACAGGAGTTTGGCTCGGTTTAGCTGCCGTTAGCCTGCTGCTGTGGTCTGTCACTGATGAAAACATACATGTAACATTATGTAGCCATAGACTGACTTACAGTGGAGATGAAAGACTTGCTCTGAGTCAGACTGGAGCTCCTCTCTGTCTTGACTGGACCCGGGAAAGAAAACCAGTAGGCTACTGGACCCCTTGCTGTCACCGGAAGTACAGGTGGTCCACTAACGAGACTGATGGAGCAGGTAAAAACCTGAACCGGAATTCTCCATGCCCTGTCCACCTGGTCCTCCTCTTCTCAGGTCAGATATCTGAGGCCTGCATTGGCATAAACTGGTTTCTTCTCTGGAGGAAAATTCTCTGGAGGAAATGTTGTCCTCACAGGAGCACCATGTACTGAAGTACCAGTGGTTTTCCCGGCGGGAGGGCGGGGCAACAGTTAAACAGGAAGACACAGTACGTGCACTAACACGCACGCGCTACCGAAACAAAAACCAGAGGTAGTGTGGATGCCATGAAGAACCCACTTTATTTATTTATTTTTAAATCTAGAACAGCTGTTGGCTACTCAAATCAAAGAGTATTAAAATAGCGTGAAATACATACACATTTATATCACACAACGACATTACAATGTGTTATAAACCATTCATTAAATATTTAATACTGCTTATGAATGCTAATAGGGTAGTAAATGCATGTCTTATTGACCATGAAAGCCCTTTAAAAATAAAGTACCATTTTGTGTGGACACTGCAAGCAGACTGCTGAACAGATTGCAGGAAGCTGAGGTGGAGCTCATTGACAGGATAACATGTAACCTGATCACCTGGTACAACAGCCTTATCACTGAAAACATGATCTGTGCTGGACTGAAGAGCAGAGTGGTTGATTCTTCTCAAGTGCTGTTATTCTAATAGAGTGTAAAGCCGGTACAAGCTGCAGGTTTCAGATCAGTTCAACATGGCTGCTGTTTATGTCTGCCTAAGGGTGACAGTGGAGGTCCTCTGCAGTGCTACGTTCAGGATGAGGAGAGGTTTTATGTGGTAGGAGTAACAAGCTTTGGAGAAGAGTGTGGACTTCCTCACAGGCTGTGGGTGTACACACGAACCAGCAGGTTTGCAGGGTGGCTGAAGACAAGTCAGACAGCACCAGCGTCTGCTGCACACAGACTGAACACACGTTCTGCTCAGTGCTGCCCTGACGCTGCTCTGAAATATCAAACCTGTCATCAGTGAATACCACCGTTAAACAAGAGTGAATGTTTTTTTTTTATTAGTTTTTTTTTATTCATGTTATTGTTGTTTTAGTTTTAATATGCTTACCACTCAGCCTGTTAGATTTACCAGTGCTCATTCAGGGGCCTTGAAAACCCATTTCCTCAGTCAGTGTGATGAATTAGAGTGACAATCTCCAACAGGTTTGTTATTTCACATGAAAATCTTCTCTACCTGTGTTTTGTCTTCATTCATCATAGCCCACGGTAAGTTCTGCTACCTTGAAAAACTGTACACAAATGTGGTTTGAAGAATTGCATTTTCTATGATTTATAACTGATAAATAAAACCTAATAATGGGTTTATTTTTAAACCATCCTAAAAATACTGATGCAGAGAATGTCATTATAATTCACAGCCTATGAACCAAAGTCCACTGACCAAAAATTTATCAACATTTTTGGAGCTACAGATCAAATGACTTGAAAAAACACACAGAAAAAAAACCCTCATCAGAGTTCATTGATAAATTACCCAAAGTTTCATTGTAATGAAAAAAAGGAAACAGCCAATGGGATTTTTTTTGCAACGTTTCAATCCAAAATATACAATTTATAAATATTCTAAAATAGGAAATACTTTTATAAGAAACATCAGAAGACATTACTATCTAATATTGTTGTTGACAATTTGTAAATGCATGCTGTATAATTTTAGATTTTATTGCACCGTCAGTACTGCAGAAGAAAGAAGAGGAGGCACTGCAGACTTAAATAAATCTGCAACACATTTGCATTTCCAAACAATAAAGTAACTGAAAGACAGAAGTCTGCTGAGATTTTCATATCATACAGAAAATAAAAATGAATGGATGTCTGAGAAGTACACCCAAACATCCTCAACACCATATCTTTTTCTATCATCATTCAATCATGGGAATGTGATTGCAGGACATTCGAATAATAACAACAATGGTTGAAGTGAGAGGTTTTAATGATAGCTGTGTGTTACAGTGTGTTACATCTGTAAGTCATTCCAAATGGCAGGGAGATGTAGCCAGGATTGAAGGAAACTGGGCCCTGGCGACATCAGAGAGGAAGCTGTTTCACTTTTAAGACTGACACCTGGTGGAAGGAAGGTGTTGGAAGAAAAAGCACAGGAAGCTCTGACAAAGCATTTTTTTTTCTTTATTTGACGTGAAACACATCCAATGACAGTGTGACAGTGTTTTTGTCAAGTAAGACATGTTGTTAGAAGTTATCGCACCATTGACTAGTTCAGAATGTCTTTGCTGCAGCTTGACGATGCATAGTGAACAGACAGTCGTTGAGGTATACATTGTGGGCCCTTGAGATTTTGTGACGTTTGCGTGAAAGATCCTAATTTCATTACCTCACGTACATTTTACATTTTGTGCTTAGAAGAACTTTGGAGGTTTGAAATGTTGCTCACAACACAACAACTCAAAGACCGATGTAAATATTCAGATGGAGAATGTGGACTTCCATTGTCCTCGTGTTGAGAGATTTTTTCATCACAGCTTAGAGCTGATGAAAAGTGGTGATGACCAACGATCTCAGAACTGAGCAGTGAGTGAAAACTGTGAAGATGTTGGCATGGAAAAAGAATGACTAATTTTCATACAAAAAGGCCATCCAGGAAGAAACCTTGTTTGTAATGACATTGGAGGACTTGAGTCTGTCAACTTTCCCTTATTGAATAGCACCAATGTCTATTGAAAAGGCTTGAAGGGCAACATGAAATTATAAAACTTTATTAAAACTTGGAGTGAAACAGTAGCAACAAAGCATATATCACACAGTCGCTCAGAAGCTTCAGTCTGTTATTCATGAGTAACTGTAACTTGTCCCAGATACTGGCTCGCATACATGTCATCAGTGTCTGCCACTGAACAGAAAGTGGTTTATTGGTGTGCTGCTTCTAAACTAAACCATCCGTTTGCAGAGGTTGTGCAGTCTTGAAATAAAGATTAGATCAGGAAAATATTGATGAAACCTCTATAAAATATATTAAATACCAATTTTGGGTGAAAAGAATTTAAAAAATACAGTGGAGGCGACATTCAAAAAAAAAGAAAGAAAGAAAAAAATGGTTTAATATTCTGGGATCATTTTCTTACAAAAGACAAACCTTGTTGCACCAGAAAAGCCTAATATCACTGTTAAACTGGACACACACGCACACACACACACCCTCTTCTACTTACACACACACACACAAAATGATATTGGGAAAGTGCACATTGTTCCTGCCAAAATAATCTGAAACCTTTTCTCTTTTGTAAATGTGATATCATTAAATTAAAAATGCAGAAAAATGCTGTCAAGTATGAAAGATCAGTCAAGTTTTTTTTTTTTTTCAAATCAACAAAGTTCATTTCCATGTACACATTAACACCAGTAATACAGTATTTGACCTCTAGAATACAGTATACAGACAACACTCTTGCTCTCATATGTTACCTCCTGTTTTCTGTTAACGGAGGATTTTGCCATTTTCAAATCACTGATTGCTCTTCGTTCTTAATTTAATTTCTTTTTTTTCAGTGTTAGAGACATTCAGAGAGAGTTGATTTAAATGGTAATGATGAAATGAGAAAGGCATGACCACAAACTTAAAAAAGAACGAGACACCCCCCTTCCTCTGAATGAAGTTGGATGATATTAGTGGGTTCTCAATGATAAACTGGGGACTGATTCATGATGTATGTGACAAATGGTGGAACAGCTCTTTACACTGATCATAACAGCCAGACGTGGGATTAAAAGCACAAAATACTGAAGTTCCAAAGGTTTCGTAAGGCAAAGTTCTGTCCTCATTCTTCATTACTTTTTTTTTTATTTCTTTTTTTTTGTTTTGTTTAGAGATCTGTCCATCATTGAAAATATCACTTCACCAGTTCAAGCCAGGAGAGGCAGTGACTTGTCCTGTGAAGCTCTACCAGCCCGAGACTAATAGAAAAACCTCAACTCAAGGCCGATTAACTCACTTCTTCTGAAGCTTTCAGTCATTTTACAGTCTTCATCAGAAGAATTTCCATAGTTGTCATGAAGTTGTTTTTTTTTTTTATATCTGCTGATTCATTACATTTCAGTTTCAGAACAAAGCATCAGACTTTCCCAAAAACTAAATACCTGCCTCTATTTAAAGAACCCAGAGGGCTGTTCGACAACTTTAACCACTGTTTCTGAGAGACTCCTCTAACATCCTGTTTACTACTTTGCTAAAAAGTTACATTTTCAACCTGTTTCCTGTTTTGTAGCCATACTTTCTAATCCAAACAATGATGCCAACTATAAATGATGCATGTTCTTCCTCCATTTGTACATGAATCAAACATTTTACTATCAGTCAAACTGAGAAATATCAATGGGTCTTGCCAATTGTTATATTTTCGTACAAAGTAGCAAGACTCACACTTATCGGTATGTCACTTCCTGTTAAGTGAAATAGGAAACACAATTTGTAGCCCACAAATAGAGCTGCTCTTCTCCATGGAACACACGTGGAGCATTTGTTCATCCAGGTGTTTGAGGAGTCTGAGAAATCTGGAAATACCTTCAGAAAAGCAAGCATGTTTTTAAAAGACTTTTCATAAGTGTTTGAAAGATACAGTGTATCGATTCTCAGAGAAACAGATGCTTGTGCTTTGAGTTGCATGTAATTTTAACACGAGGCACAAAATGGCGCTCAGCTCAGTCTGAATATTCAGCAAACAGTGCTACACCAGCCAATCCACTGCTGTACGACTCCTGACTTGTTAGATTTCCTTTTTTTTTTTGGACTACATATAGACAATGATTGACTTCTGAACTAGCATGCACAGCTCAACACCAGGCGTAGCTTCAACTCTTCTTCTGAAAATGGTGCTTTTAAGAAAAACTGTATTAGTACTATCACAATCATGAGATCTATCTAACGGACCAAGGCCTACTTACAGAGAAAATGAAGAATCTGTTTCATTTCTACTATCCAGCTTTGTACAAAGTTTTGTACGAAGCGAGTCTTTCTTTTCCCACACCAACAAATAACTCAAGTGTATTTTTTGTAGGACTTTTTGTAATGTGTGATTGCCGACAGCATGTCCGCTGGCAAATACAGTATGTTATGAGAGGTGGGAGCCACGGTGCAGCTGGTAGGAAGGTCATATATCAGGATTGCCCCTGTGGGCTGCACTTGCTGGTGGAACTTTTTAATACTGTTGTGGATTTGCTCTCGTGACAGCAGCAGACATGGGGTGGTGTAGCGGTAGGGGGGGGGTGTCCCCTTGAGGCAGGTGAGACAGGAAGTGGACTCAGAGGTGCAAGGACTTAAAAGTGCAAGCAGGGGGGGCAAAGTTCAAGCTCCTCTCAGCAGTTCTAGTGCACCACCCTGCCTTCAAGAATGGGGGGGGGGGTTAAAAACATAAACAGTGATGAATGGTTGAGGATAAAAACAAAGGATTGGAGGAGGAGGGGGAGGAGGGGAGGATTTCTTTCGTTGATGAAAGTATGTAATTAAAAAATGTCTTATAAAAAAGATGAGTTGGAGCTATGAGGGAGAGGTGGGATGCACAAAGAAGATGAAGATCAAATTTCCTCCAGTTGACAGATGTGTCTATGAAAACCTCAGTGAACCTGGACTGCAGCGGTCGAGCAGGTGGAAGCAAAGAAGGAACAGTTTCTGAGAGGGAAGCACTTTCTGACTACAGTACTGGTACTGCACTCGCATTCCCACATTGTTTGGTGTTTTCAATGTGTGTGTCTGAGGTTTATTATCAGGGCTGCTACTGAACGCATCCCAATTCCTTCTCCCTCATGTCTGTTCTCAGAGCCCGGCTCAGTTATCTGCATCGGTTGGTGAGGGGTGTTCACATGTTGTAGGCCACGTAGATTGGGTCCAGTTGGTCTGCCAGGAAGGAGTCTCGCAGGTGCATCCTCTGCTTCTCTCCTCTGGAGTTGATGGGGATCACCCCGGGGTCCACGATGACCACAACCCCGACGATGAGGTGGTGCTCCTCCAGGACGACGTTGGTGACGAGGGGCACCAGGTCCAAGGCCTCCTGCTCTGAGCCGCTCAGCTCCGCCACCACCACCAGCAGGTTGGTCCATGTAAACACAGCACTGGGGAGGGAGACGTGTGGAGAGCGCGGGACAAGTTCAGTTCATTTTCTGTGTTACTGTCAACCTCTTCAGTCCTTTTAAGTAAATAGAAAACTATGCAAAGACATGACTGTTACACTAACAGACTGAAGCTCACCTCTCTGCGATGCTGCGGTGGGCTCGGGACACAGATGTCTCAATGTCGATGGGGTGATAGCGCAACCCCCTCAACTCCAACGTTTCATCAAGGGAGCCCACAACAAACAAGGCATCATGACGATCTGTAGCAAAAGAGGACAAACATGTTTGATTATTTACAGTGAGGGTGACAATAGACACACTGGGCCATCAAGAGATTTGGCTACTTTTAGAGATTTAACTGAACCATTAATAGTGTAGACTATCTTCCTTAAATATCCTGTGCCTGCGTGTGACTCTCCAGGTTCTCTGGCTTCCTCTCATAGTCCAGGCATACGCAGGTTAATTGGTTACTCTAAAGACATGTATGTGTGAATGTGAGTGTGTGAGGTTGTTTGCCTCTATATGTATGTGATAGACTGGTGGCCTGTCCAGGGTGTACCCCACCCTCACCCTATGTCAGCTGGGATTGACTCGGACACGGACTAATGAACTATTACTACTGCTAATGAGGTGCTGAACACCTGAATTTCCCTGAGAATTATTCATCCATTTACTTATCCATCTATCTATAGGGGTAACAATTATTAAATGTCCTCTCACCTCCGCTTGCATCCAGGAGCTCCGTCCTCTTGATGAAGCCTAGGTAGCCCGTCCTGGCCCACAGAGTGTGGGGTTCTCCAAAGCTGAGTCTGGTGTTGAAATGATCCGCCTGCAGGCCCTCCTCACCGTAGATGGTGTAGTAGCCGCTGGCACTGTGAGGACTGTTCACCCAGATCTAAACAAAAACAAAAAGGCAAGAGCATTTGTGTGATGTCTATAAGACTGAAAGACAAAAGGCTGTGGTTAAAGAGGAAAGTCAAAATGATGGATTGGTGTTTCCCTCTTCTCTTTGTATTAGCCTGCTGCGCCAGTGAAACCAGGTGCAATGCTGCAGAATCTTAAAAGGAAAGAGAAAATCTTTAATTATCATTATCCCATGATCCTCTCTGCCCACTCACCTCCCCAAGATGTGAATCTCCCAGCGGGCCTCTGGTCTCTGGGTTGACTATGATGACCCTCACTCCTGGGAGGATCTTAGAGGAGAATATGAGAAGAGGCTTTAGCTTTAGGGATAATACAACCACTTCTATTACCTCTCTGGGTCTGTGGGCAGTATGACCACCACACAGATGAGTTAACTAGTCAATAATCAATACTTACAGTGCCTGACTCCATGAGTGGAAGACTCTGTGGCGCTCCTCGCTCCACTAACCTCACCCTGAGGGACATGGACAAAAGACAGCCCGTCAATCATACTGTTTGATCTGACCAACCCACTGTGTTTGTTTTTTTCACATGTATATGTATGACTGTAGCCATCTTGTACTGGTTATGAGGGCGTCCAGTCGTACCTGTCATGACGCAATGACTTCATGTCAACATAGACTGTAGAGGGGTCTGGTCCAGCAGTGCCCTGAAGACACAGAGAGGAAAATAAATGAAATTGCAAATGAAATCTGAAAAACTGCACTGAAGACGTAGGCTTTTCAGCAGAGCAAAGTTTAAACTGGATAAAAAGGTTAGAAAAAAACTGAAGAAAACTGGCAAAAGAACAGCACCAAACAATGATCCAAAGTAAAGATCAGCGGCAATTCAGACAATAACAGTGTGTGGCTGTATATAAGTGACCTGCAGGCAGATGGCCAGGTTGACCCTGGAGCCGAAGGCTGTGCTGACGGCGCGCGGCGACAGGCCGAGGTCTTTGAAGAGCTTGGAGAAAGACTGCGTGAGAGCGAGACGGGGACGCTCCTCTGCTATCACCACACAGCTCCGCACACACGACAGGTTCAGACCCCGTGCCTGGAGACATGCACCAATAAAGGTTATTCACACTTTTAATGGAGAGGTGTGGATGGAGCTTGACACAAACAAGCACTCAGCAGTGATGGACATTTTGATCCAAAGTGCTGTGAGGTACCAACAGAAAAAAATGAGATATTGTGAGACAGAGAACTACAAGGAACCTATTTATTACAGAAACGCTTACGTTTTGCTCTGAAAACTTCCTGTTGCATAACTACCATATATTTAAACTTCTGACAATGTACTTGAGTTTACATTTTCTATGTATTGTTTTCATATGACTACTGGTACATATAGGACCCAAAGCAGACAGATTTACTTATTTGCTCTCTTCATTATTTCATTGTTCTCATTACAGCTTAAAATACAATCTTTTTAAAATCTTTGTGCAGGTTGTGCAGGTTAGTTGCCTGGGTAGCAGATAAGATTCCTGAGAGAAGCTATTAATCTATCACTGTGCTGTTATTAAAATAATTACAGAAATGACAAAGCAGTAGTTTTAAAGTAGAACCACATGTGGCAGATTGCTCCAAGTGCATGTGTGTGTGTGTTTCTGACCTTCAGCATCTCTGTCTGGGTGCCCAGGCCTTTGGTGCAGAGCTCCATGACAGAGTAGGAGCAGAAGGTGTCTCTGATCTTGTACTGACTGAGCGTGCTCAGCCACAGCGGCAGTGAGCTCTCCAGCTCCAGGGGCGGGATGAGGATGGACTGGTGACCTGAGTAAACGCTGAACCGAAAACAAAGTCGCTATAGCAACACTGCTAAAATGACAGGCTATAGTTAACATGAAATATAATATTAAATGTGTGTGTGCGTGTGTGTGTTACCTGGAGAGGCACCACAGGACAAAGCCCAGACCACAGTATGGATCCAGACAGATGGCTATTTGGCGTGAGGAGTAGAGCTCACACTGAAGCTTAATGGAGCGGCACAGAGTACTGACCGCAGCATGAGACATCTGGAGAGACATGTATGTAAAGTGTCATCAAACCTACATGGTGAGATAGTCAGAGCTAATTCAGCAAGAGCCCATGTGCCTCAGATACTATTCTATTATTCATAAACACTGCTCATATAATGTGCCTACAGGCTGTGACATGTATACACAGTATAAACAAATCACATTGTTTATGCATCCATTTTAGTTCATTTCATTTTAGTGATGATTATTGAAGTGTGTGGCAAATTTCACTACTTCACTGCACCTGACAAGTCCATCCTCAGTGAATGTGAACTGGGGGCTACACATGTCTAAATTGCATTATGATGCAGGCCTGGCTTCCAAAGTGCTACACTGCTTTCAAACTGATTTACTTCATATGATGTATGATCTGCATGATTAAATTACCTTGACTCCTGTCAACATGCCAGTGGTGGACACACTGAAGTCCAGGTAGGCCAGCATCTCAGCTGTGGGGGGTTTATAGATGTGCGGAGGCCGCTTTCTGGGGAGATCATCTGGGCGGAGAGGGAAGAGAATTCTTATTATATTTTTTTACTGGACAAAATAAATCACACACTTTCAACGTCACAGAGTGTCTTACGTCACCATCTGTTTAATATCTACGTGCTACCACTTGATAACCTCTTTTATTTTGTGGGAATTCATTTGTAACCATTTATTGTCATGTGCTGGGATCTTTTCAAGTGCAATTTGATGAAGATCTTTTGCAGTATGTTTGTGCCTTGGCATGTGTTTTCTTAAGCTGCAGTGCTTTGAGCTTTCAGGGCCACCATAGATTTTCCATTCAAAGTTTGGTAAAGAGCAAACATGACACCTTGTGGCCAATGAGGGAACACATTTTCTGGTCTCAAGTTTTTGTGCTAGGCCTGTGTGCACCCAGAGATGTCATGCTTGTAGCAGCTGTGCTCAGCTGCTTCCTATCATGCCTTGTTCCTCCAAACACATCTCAAGAGTAAAAGCACCTGTATCGATGATCGTGGGCCACGTCTTGACATTGACGCTGGCAGCAGCCTCCCTGGACCTGAGGATCCTCATGAGAGGCTGAGTGGTGAGGATGCAGGCTGCTTTGCTCACCTAAAACACATAAAACACCACAGTAAACTCCTCAATTTCAGGTGTTACTCAAATTAAAGGCATTTAATTATTGTCATACTTTATTGATCCCAGATGTAATATTCAATTGTTTTGGCTTTCCTCCAGGGAAATCAGTTATGGGGATCAACCGCAGAACTACTTCAATGAATCATGGTGGGATTACTCACTTCAGACATTTCGATATTTATAACAGCTTACTAGAGTAGTAGATGGAAAGTACATATAAGGTTGTGTTCTTTTTGAGCTGAAAGGCACATGTTCTGGGTCTTGACATCAAACTAATGCTCACAAAATATATCTATATTATAATGTTTTGGTAACAAACTAATCTGGACAATTACATTTTTATTTTGGATAGATTATGTATGATTCAGTGAAAACTAAAATATAAGTGTAACAAATCAATTACTCTATTCTCTATACTCTATTGATATTGATTTTCATATTCCAGTCCAGGTGCTCTGTACTCACATCGATGATCATGCGTACAGTGGGGAGAGTAGCAGCCAGGTTCTGTGGATGAGGCGGTCTCACTGTCACAGGGATGACCCCCGCATAGAGACAACCATAGAAGGCAGCTATCAGGTCAATACCTGCAGAGGTGGGAGACCGACATAAACCTCGTCAACTACAATTACAGGCATATTAATTAGAAAAATTAGGGAAAGATATCCATCTGCAATGATGGGTGTTGGGGGTGTTGTACTGTGTTTATGTTTACCTGGGGGATAAAGCAGCACCACATTGTCTCCTGTGTTGAGGCCTCCTCTCTCCATTAGGGTAGCAGTAATTTTCTCCGCTCTCTTGTGTAGCTGAGCACAAGTGGCTGTGCACACTGCCACCCCCTAGAGCAGAAGCAGAGGAAGTTCAGTTGATTGTACAACCAACAACAAAATGGATCACTATGAGTACCATGGCACCATTTTCAAGATAAAAGAAAGACAACTATTCATTGTTTATTTATAGTATTACTATTCGCTGATTTCTCAAATTGATTGGTTGGGTGTCCATATGCAAGTGTGTGTGTTTAATCTACCTTGGCATTGAGCAGCACATACAGGATATGGTCTGGGTCAGTTTGGGCTCTCCATTGCAGAGCTTCAGACAAGAACTGGTGCTGAAAAAGTACAGAGAGGAATATGTCATCACCCACAGAAAAAAAAGGTGAGTTGAAATTTATTGCACGATTAGCAAACCCACAAAGGTGCATCAGTGGCAAATAATAACCCATATAAAAAGGTAGAAACACATAAAAGCAGGAAACAGTCAAATAAATGGTCTTCTCGGTGACAACAGACAGATTTGGTCATTTCAAAACAGACTTTGGGAGGAACGGGGAGGGGCAAACATTTGGAAGTGCATCACAGATATGGTATTCTGTGACACGTTTGACCTCTCACACAGAGACACATAAGCACACAACAGGAAAACGGGAGTGTCCAGAGAATTTTTTTTTTTTTGCCAGAGTAGGGTCATGCTGGGACCATCTGCACCTGGTAGGAGGCAAATTGGAGCCACTGTCAAACACTGACAAGCTTTGGGTCTTTCAAACAAGAGGTCGTAACAACTTTGAAAAGCTTTCCTTACAGACAGACTTTCCTTACAATTTCTTCAAGAGAACAATCCACCAGCTATTTTCATAATTAAATCCATAACTGATATTAAACACATTATTAACATCTTGATCAGTAGTTGATCAGTCAATAAGCTGAGGAACTAAACAGTGCACAGGGCAAAATGGGACAGGGGATGGGAGGAGAAACAAAGTCCTTTAAAGGCAGAGGACAAGTGAACATTAGGCAGCACACACATGTATAAGAATAAATAAATAAAGATGACACCATGACGTTCTCTAACATACAGCAGTGTCACATAGCTGGCCATTAAAATCACTGGCTGGAGGTATTCTTTGTGCCACCCACTCTCTCAGTCAGACACGTGCTCTGGTCAACAATGAATCAGGAGTCACATCATGCAGACCGGCTGCCCTGACCACTCATCAAGCCATGCTACAGATGGGAGCATTACAGTGAACGCAGCAAGCAGAGGTGCACACGAAAATGTTCCTAATACTTACATGCATAAAGTTTGCATAACCTCCTAAAAGAAAGTCTGTGTTTGCAGATTATGTGAAAGAATATAAACTTTAATTCACTAACAATGAATGAATGTCATTTAATTTACTGCTGGGCTTATTTTACAGCGAATAGGCTGCTGGCCAGCTCCATTTTAAAAGGTGCTGTCAGAGGGAGTCTGTTATGAGAGACTTATAAATGAAGAACGTCTTTGTTAATGTGTTAGAGTAATTTCGGTGTGTGGACCCCTGCTGGCCGTGGAGCCAGCCTGGACAGTCATCTCTGTGCACTGGGCCAAAACAGTTGCTGGTGGCCATCAGGCTACAGGCTGTGCGAAAGCACATCTGACTGACAGAAGTAGCAGAAGCAAAGACAAGTGGGGGGGCCAGACTAGAGCCTTACCATCATGGTGGGCCACATACAGAGCTAAAGCCCAACCCAAGCAGAGTAAAGGCAGAACAACAGAGGTTTAGGATAAGACATCAGCATCCATTCAGTGCATTTTATATAGCAGTTTGATGTGAATAGGCTTAGGTTTCCTATAGTGAACTGATGCAACTGATGATTTCCATTAATCTCCTGATTACTTGGGTTTATTTTATAATTTTACTACAGTCCAAGGTGATGCCATTAAACTTATTGTCCTGTCCATCTGAGAAGCTGGAACCATCACATATTTGGTATTTTACTATTTAAATGACTTCAATGAATAATAATTTATTTTTTGTTGTTTAGTTGACTAATAACTGCAGCTCTAATATAGTGACTAACAAACAGGGATTAAGCAATAAAAGCAACAATATAAAATATACTAAAATAAATTTCATCTGTCCAGGTATTCCAGTCACCGATAGCTTTAGATATCAACCATTTAAAATCTTAAAAACTGCTTTTCTGACATTGTGCTAAAAGATGCTACATTATTGAGTCTGATCATTATTCTTGGGTCAGTGGTGTGGGAAACGGTTTCAGTACCTTTCGGATCAGATCCTGGTCCTCCACCACACCCAGCTCTCTGCCTGTGGCCTGAGCGATCCGTTTCCCCGCTACCAGGTTTCCAACAAGCATAGAAGCTGGACCAACATCCACTGGAACAGAGGAGAAACAGTCAGGGTCAGGCAGTGACGTACTATAATACAAACTCCGGAACAGAAGTAAAATCCCACCAGTAATTTATAGATTCACTACTGTATTGGACTAAATTAAATAAGTAGCCAAATGTCACAACCTGACAGGACAGTATTTATGATCGTCTCGCCTTGCTGTGATGTAATTTTGGAAGCACCGGAGGATGAGGTCTGACTTACCTGGCTGTTTCTGGCGTGGTTTGGGGAGATTGGTAACACAGGTGTGTGGGCACATGAGGATATTACAGGGGTGCAGGTTTCCCTCCAAAAAGTTCTGCTTGGTTTCACAGATGTGGATGCCTCCGAGTGGCGTCTTAGGGAGGGTGTTAGCTGGCACGAGCGCAAGGCAGAACAGGCCGACCTGGTGGATACTGTCGATGGCCTGAGCAGGGAATATACCATAATATTTCATTCATTTCCAAGTCCAATTGTGTTGAGTCTTTGTAAACTTGAGACACAGGTACTTTTATTTTCATCCATCATGATTTTAAAATGCACATACAGTTTGTAAACATAGCTTAAGACCCAACAAGGAAAGAGAAGAGTTGGTGTGGAGATTTACCTGCAGTACACGACTCATCCACTGGAAGCTGTCCTCCTCGCTGGCATCAGGCCTCTGCTCTGCCACAATCACTATCCTCTCATCGTAGAAAACCGTCACTGAGAACACAGCGATCCTGCACGGATCACAGAGGAGTGAGCACTAACACATTATCTAGTCCTACACTCTGAGACAGGCTCTATGGTTTATGCAGTTACACATTAATGGGAGAATTAACCCCTTTTGCTTAAATGAAACTTTTCTTTTTTGAATTGATGAGCTTTCTGACAACAAAATTACACCTTTAATTAAGTTCTATGGAGAGCATGCAAAAAATAATGAAGACCTTTAAAAAAGATGCAACTCTTTTAACCTTCCATGGTCTTTTCTGTGGGAACTAAATTCAGAGCCTTTGTAGACTTTTTAAGATCCCTCTATAAAGGGAATATTCAGTTTTATACTGGAGACATTCTTCTCACTTACCAATAAAATACTTAAGGGTTTGTTTGTTGCATGAATGGTTCTCCTCTTCTCCTTCCTGTTACTTTAAAATGGTACACACACACACACAGAGGCTCACAGGAAGCTGCCAGTGTCTTACCTCCCCCTGTAAACTGTTTTGACAGGCTCAACTGCGAGCGCGGTGGCAACCAGGTCGTCTGCGTTGTGGCGTCGCCCACTCACCATCAGCAGCCCTTCAATCTTCCCCACAACAAACACCAGACTGCCCTGTGGTGCGCACATATTTAACTCAGCAGGGAAATACAAGTCTCACCACCTTCATTTCACTTCATTTTTGTGTGTGTGACCCTTACCGGGCCTACAAATCCAAGCAGGCCAGTCCGGGTAAAGGGAATCTCTCCAATGGGTGCTCCAGCTTGGTTGACTGGAATCACCTACAGAGTGGCAGTGACATCAAAAACCAGACTCAAACAAGTGCACAACAAAAATCACCCTGTAATTAGATTGCAAAAGTATACCACAAGAACTGAGAGATACTGCAGGTCATCTTATCTGCAAGGATTGAAATCACACTGAGGCGCTTGGGAGAGTAGTAAGGACGGTAAGTGAATGAGACAGACTAATATTATGGCTCCATCTAGTGGATCATTTAAGTTGCTTTCCCGTCCATCCATTTTCTAAACTAGCTCATTCTAAACACAGAGAAGGGCGACAGGAACTCTAGCTTACACAAGGGCACGTCAACAGAAAGTTCATTCATTAAAAATCAACTCTTCGGGTAGGGGTGTGTTTGTTTTGCATGTTGCTGAAAACTAAATTTCTTGCCTCATACCAGTAATAGTTTATGCAGTTTATGCATATGTGGGTGTGAAAATAGTTATCGGACACCCACAACATGTTACTCGTTTTACTGTATATATAATCTGCACTGATCAGAAACGTCACATAGAGATCAGTGCATAAAGTGCAGGTGTGGAAGGAGTCACACAGGCAGTTCGTAAACATGGCTTTAACACTTTCACAGACCTCAAATGTGTTCTTGGTGACACCAGGCAGGCCATAGTACATGGTGCCTCCAGCCCGAGAGTTGATCACAATCTCTCCTATTTCATCTGTCTTGCACAACTGAGGAGGCCCGTCAGGTTTCACAATGCACATCAGAGCTGAAACACACAGACAGTTCACAGTATTGACATTACATATAGTTTGTTTGGGAGTGTGGTGTTGTAGGACGCAGGGTGAAGACAGCTGCTGCACTTAAATTGTGCCAATTTAAGCCAACTGCAGTTGCAAACCTCCAGGCATGATGTGGCCCACATCCTGAACAGTAAGCGCAGAGTTTTTGTCCTCTGTGTTCACCCTGATCACACTGTGGCTCAGCCCGCCCATGGACAGGATGGCCCTTGCTGGCAGTGGAGCTCCTCGTGCACCAGGCCTACAGACAGCAAATGTTGTGAATATTTAAAATTTTTCAAATTCAATAATGTATGTATGGTCTGAGTTGTGTGTCATCTCTACATAGCGTATTTTAAGTTATGGATGTTAAATGAAAAGTCCCCTGATATAAGAATGCATTTGTGTAGTTTCCTGTTGTTCCTATACATACGGAAAAAACCTTAAGTTAAAAGAGAGAAGTAATGGTGTCAGAAAGAAAAACAAGCCAGACAGGAAGGCAGCCTCAGTCTAAAAGAGCAATGGGTTCAAAACTTTGTCATGATGTGTCTTTATCTTTGAAAAATAAAAAACATGGTATGGCTTATGCTTATTTGGAAGGAAAGTCCTTTTTATTTCTAAAATAATCATTCACTGAATTGAAATGTTTACCCTTATAGAGGTGAAAATATTTTCGTTCTTGATCTAAGAAACACATGATGTTGGCTAGAGATGTGGGTTTCTGAGTAACCAGCTTTGTAAGCATAAAAGGTCAGCCCAGTTGATGTCACAACCATAAGTCTGTTGTCTTTTTGTTCCTCTAACACGCACTGTCTACTACAATCTTCACTTCCTGGGCTTGTGGGTACGCGGTTGCATAACAATATTAACAATAACAAAATAAACACAATTCAAGTGAGTGTTATGTGCTGTGTGCAGGCAAAACTACACTAGTTTTGACCTCCTAATGTCCGAGAGGATACAGATGGTGTACCTGCGTATGGCCACAGTCAAGGCCTCAGGAGAGGTGGCACATGGACAAATGACCTCAGGTTTCAGACCATGAGACTGGAACACATTCAGGAAGGCATCACATGACGACACAGACCCTGATGACAAACAATGGATGAAAACATTACCACAACAGAGCAGTTACAGTATGTAGTAGTTCTTCGTTACACAAGGACAGTGTTTGCTCAGGCAAAGTCACTCACATGGGTTTGCACCATCCGCCACAATCAGCATTCGTATAGAGGACAAGTTGGTGTCTCTCTGGTCCTTGTGGGCCATCATGGCCCAGTGGAGGTCACGGCACTTCACCAAGGCCACACGTGCTATGACAGAATATGGGATACATGTTACATACTGTGCTTAAAGATAATTTTATCATTTACAAATACATTTAGTTAGCCATACCCTTGACTCTTCTTTGAGTCATTTTCTAACATCATCCATCTTGATGGTATATTAATTGGTCAACATTTTGATTTATATTTCAATTAAAATCTAGTAGTTTATTTTTCATTGAATATGTAGTTACTTTAAATATATACAGTGATATGAAAAAAATAGGCATTTTGGGAGAGTCATCCAATTACAGATATGGGTCATATAGAGCATTTCTAAGTCTGTACAGTACTAATGTGATTTCTGAAATCAGTCATACCTGGTGCTATTTAAAAAGCAAAGGATGGCCACACCAACAATGGATTTCATTTAGGTTTTTCTATATTTACTGCAGCTAGATAAAAAACTATTCACATCATAATTTTTGAAAGTATCCTCATTTCAGTTTTATTGGCTAAACGTTAAAACAGTTCTGAGCAACTCTGGCTATAATTAATAAAACTATACAACTATTGATTCTAAAAGTAAGATTGGATATTGGCTGAACCTTTGTGAATGTGGACCCTTTGCACCCAGGACATAGGACAGGCTTTCATGACAGCATATGGCACTGTGATGGTGTGGATCCTATTCATGACACTCTGCAATAAAAAAAATACACATACTGTCAACGCCACATTGTGTTTCATACCAAAGTTAAGAGAATCTCTTAGTCTGAATATACAGTACAAGTTGTTGTATTTAGCCTCACCGTTAAGACGCCATGCCACATGCCCATATCCTTCTTGCAGTCCAACACATTGACCAGAGTCTCCCCTAAGAGAGAAAACACAGAAAGACATCAGTGAAGATATATGCAGTCTCTAGCACACTGATCCTAATCCTAATCTTCTCTGAGGTTTTCATGCTATGAGTTTCTGACAGCCTCTCTCTGAGGAGGAGAGAGAGGAAAATTAATTATAGGACAGGCAGCTGATGAAATGTCTTGCTGAAGAGCTCAAGAGTTGTAAAATGTGTTTTAATGCTTAGTTTAAAATGCTGCACCATCTCACCCCCCACCCCCCACACACTCATACACACACACACAGAGTAGGAGAGAGAGACAGAGGGAGAGAAGCGCTGAGCTCTGACCTTCACAGTAGTTGCAGGCCTGGGTCAGGGCTTGACAGTGGGTCAGCATGGAGATCTTGGAGACTGCCACTCCCATCACTGTTCCCTCCTTACTTGCTTTGTACTTGGAGACACACAGAAACAAACACAAACATTGACAGCGTTTAATGACAGCATAATAAACCTGGAAACCAACCAATACCAACAATCAGACACTTTCATACATCACACATACAGTACAAGAGTTTTAAGGATTAAATGTTCAATCAAATCAATCAATCAATCAATGTACAATCAAACCACTGAAAATATTAATAACCACAAATGTCTATAGTGAGTAAAATCAAGCAAAATCCACCATAACCAAAATAAAAAGGCTACATCTCTTTCAATGTTTCATGTTTTGAAGAATACCTCTATGTAGGCGGTGTCTGTGTTGGCGGTGGGGATGTGAGGCTGCCAGTCTTTGGAGGGTTTAGTCAGGTACTTGGTGTCTGTCACAACCCATTTCATCCTTGGCCATCCTGGTGAACATAATCACCACACCACAAAGAAAAAGGCAGAAATTTTTCAGCTGACAGTGGATAAAAACATGAAGAGTTTGGGAACAGTAATTTGAAGCAGCCATAAATTGTCAGTGTTCATCCTGCAACCTCCTGGTTTCAAGGCCAAAGGTGAGGAGCAAATACTTAACAAGCAGAGTGATTACACAGCCACCCACTCACGCATTTGGCCCTAAACTGGCCTTTGAACATCACTATGTATATTCCCTCTAATGAGTCTATCTAATGACTCCCAAAGAGACTAAGACGGAGATGACTCCTGCTGACTCAGCAGCTTTAGCAATGGTGCGTTTAGGTTGGCTGACCTTTGAATTGGATGATCTCTCCGTTTGGTGTCTTGGGCAGTCCTTTGAGACACACCTCACTGGTCAGTGCCAGACTCACACCGCAGCTGCCCAACAGGAAGCCAATCTGCTGGCTGCCTGCATCCTGCAGAGAGAGATGGTGAAGACACTTAGGACACACATGCACATATGCACCACTGTGACAATTAAAAACCATGCATTTACACTCTTACTGTCAATATGTTGGTCTCCTAATAAATGTGTGGACATAATGAGGAATGAGCCACCATATACTGTATGTGTTTAGAAGAGCATGCATTCAGACAGCAACTCTGAAATACTTGGATTACTGATTAAACAGCTGATTATTTTCTTGTAATAGTTGATAAAATGTTACAAAATACTGATACAAGTTTCTCCTACAACCGGTATTATATGCTTTGCTGCTTTTATAAAATAGCTAAAGAGAAATAAAATTACTGTTCAGATATAGTTGACCATGTTTATTTCACATGAAGTGCTACAAAATCCAAGATCATAAGTTATAGTTAACCCACATGCTTTTGACAGAATGTGTGGTTTCTTTGACAACACAGTATTACATGTGGTTTTCATTTTCTATTTCTGCGTTCACCATGGAGGAATTTGTTGATGATGACAGCGATGATATCTTTACCTGTCGTGACAGAGGAACCTCAATGGGCACAGGGATGACCTCAGCTAACAGGCAGCCATAGAAAGCCACCCAGAACATGCCAGGGTCACTGTTGGGATACACCAGCGCCACCTGAGAAAAACATAAGACTTACTTTCCTTTTCTTTTTTTTCCTATGCTTTACATACACAGTGGGGACTGTCAGACGCTTACCCGATCTCCAGGTTGCAGGACAGGTTCGGTCTTGGTGCCAAGTTTATTCAGAAGGGTGTAGGCCAACTTCAGACTGCGACTCCATAGTTTGCCTGTGGTAAATGGTAGTGAAAAATTACTTTAAAATGTCCTACCTGTTATTCGCCATAGTAATACTGTATAAATGATGCAGGGTAGGTTCTACTCCTCAACCCACTATAGCTCTACAGGGGAGGAAATGTACTGTAGGTGTTATCATTTTCCAGCCAATGAATTAATTCAGCTGAGCAACATCATATGCAAAATACATCCCTCACATTTACATTTGTTGGACACCTATCTTTGGATCTTACACAATGAGAAGTTGAACAATATAAAAACCATGAGTCGAGTAGTTGCTTACCATATGTGAGGGTGTAGAGGGGTTTGCCAGTGATGTCTAGAGCAGTGAGGGCAGGACTCTTGGCCTGGGTGGCCCCCCAGCGGGCCAGAGCAGCCTGCAGGGCAGGAGGCCAGTTACTGACCACTCCGAGGGGCTCCCCTTTCACCGGAATGATTTGACGTCCCTCGGGCTTCGGGGTGTTAGGGTCCGGCTGGGGAACTGATCATCAAAAGAGACACAGATAAGTAGATGTGGCGAGGAGACAATTAGTCAGGCTGAAATCCTGCAATAACACTGTGAGCAAAACATCTGAAATGTCTCAAGTATCTGGGTATTTTCCAAAAGAACTGAGTAACCAACCATACACCAACAGATAGCCTTGTCACCAACCAGACTACAGCCAAGATGATTTGTATGTTTTTTCCCACGCGTGTGTGTTTTTGTTTTAAAATAGCAGTTCTCTCTGGCTAGTGCAAAAAGGTAAATGAGTTCATTTTGGCCTGTTATTTTTCTATTGCACCTCCATTACTTCTACATGAATAGCAATAAATAGTTATAGTGGCTATGTTATAACTGTGTAAATAATTGGAATACCATCCACCCACAATCACTCAGAATGAGAAAACACATTCACCAATCTAACGTACTATGAGATATTATTAACAGACCATATAGAATGTGATGATACATTTTCTAATGTGAATATCCTTGTGACATTTGTCCTTTAATCATAAAAAAGGAACTAGTATTTAAATTGATATGGAAACTGTTACTGTTGAGAAGGTGCGTCTCACCTTCTACTATTTCCTCAGAGTCGTCAAGGAAGAATTCGCTGAGTGGAGGTCTTTTGGGCCTTTTGAGTGTATTCAACAGCTGCTGGATCTTAGTGGACACCCTGCTGTTGACAGGCACGCCTGGACAAACACCAAGAGCAACTACCGTCATAAACATGTGCAAACAGGCAACCAAAAGAAACACCGCTCCCCCACACATGCAGGTCTATTCTAACACAAACCTCTACTGTATCACACACCCTCAGACAGGCAGAACCCTACGCACTAGCACACATTCAGGACCAAAATCAGCAGCAGAAAGGATTCGAAAACGGAAATTTGTACTTGAAGAGACACAGATTGGACACTAGGGTAATCAAATACAGAGGGTTCTCTACATCTAGACCTACAACACAAGACAAACATAAAGATAGATCGACAAACACCAGGCTGGAAAGCAAGCTGAGTTGGGCCTCTTCAGCATCCCTCCCATTCCCCGATTTCGATTTATATTACCTTTTCTTTTTCCTTTTTTAAATGAAAGGCAAGACAGGGACAGGATTAATGGACCCAAAAGAAAGAACACAAAATATCTGTCATTAGCAGCATTCACCACACACTGGAATGAGGATGATGTTGAAGGTGACTTGGGAAGAACATGGGCTGATCGTTTTTTGATTTGATTTGATTGTCACCACAATAAAGTGAGTCAAGCGGTCAGTGCAAAACAGAAAATGTCACTCAGCCACTACCATGATCAGAACATGCAAATGGTTCAACTTCCCCATCTGAAGCAGGAACCAGAGGACAGTGACCGAGGTCACTGCATTTCTGGATCTGAAAAACTACTGATTTTTTTTTTTTTTTTTTACTGGACATTTCTACACATCCTGGTTAGTGTGAGTGTGAGTGTACCGTCAGCAGTATCAAGCATGCTGGAGCGGCTCTGTCCACGGCTCATGCCCCTGACTGCCGGGGGCAGGTCTACCCTCGACCCTCTATCCTGGGGAGTGGAAGTTGTCACATCTGGAGGAACACTATTTTCTGAAGGAGGAGGAAAGAAAATTAGCCTCGTGACGAAAAACAACAGCCAGCCATCACTGTTACACTGTATCGGTGTTAATTCTGGAGCTATTTAGCAAAGAGGTTTACCTATGCGTGTGTGTGCCAGTACGTCAGCCAATACAGAAGCACCAGGCTGAAGCTGAGGCTGTGGTTGGGTCTTGGGCTCTCCATGGGAGAGGGTGGAGGAAGCAGATGAGGAGGTGGAGGAGCTTTGGACGGAACGGTTGATCCAGTAATCAGGGCTCTGCAGGCTCTGGGCCAGCACTGCGCTGAGAGCAGCCTTTCTGCGCAGTGAGCCCTCGTCCTCTGATGCAGAAGACGTGTCTGATGTAAAGAGAAAGAAACACACATGAATGAAGCGTTGTTCTGATCCTGGCTCATTCTTCAGCCTCTTAAGATTTTTTTCACTTTATTCAACCCCAGGGAACATATTTATGATTCTGTCCTGCAGATGGTGGGTTTATATTTTTGCTCCAGGGCACTTCAATAGTAAGGACACTTGCTTTACAGAGAGAATGAGGCCATTTCTCTGATTGAAAAGCAGTTCCCACACCAGCCGGCTGTCAACCAAGCATCAGAGATGCAGTTTACCTGGAGGTGTGCAGGTATCTATGGGAGACTGGACAAAAGCTGAGCGCCTCTTGGTTGGCATGGGCAGCGCCATCTTCTCTTCTTTGTGTTTGGCCAGTGCTGCCTGCACAGCCTCCGTATGGATGTCTGCAGAAATAGTAAGAGCACACAGATCACAACAAACAAAGTCACAAGATAGGCTGATTTTATATGAGTTTATTTAAGGTGTTTTATGATTTTACCCGATCTGTAACGGTCATCTCTGGCCCCTCCACTGCGGTGTGCACGGTGGTGTCGAGAGGCTGAAGAAGTGGAAGGGCCCGGGGCCTCGGGACTCGGGCTGGGGTCGGCACTGTGACCCGGAGAGAGCTGTACATCTGGCAGAGACAGATCTGCATCTGTAGAGCAAAGGCAAGTGCAACATCAATAAAAACACATGAAGGACACCATTAATAAAAAACACTTAAGAAAAAAAAAAAACAACCACATATGAGCTTCTGGAGAGCTGCACACAAACAGAGCACACTCTTGCTTTACATAATACCATTACAGCTACATGTAGGAATTAATATTATATGATTCTCCCAGAAGCTTCCTAAATATAACCTCACTACAGAGCCTCTGAACCCAAAGTGAAATAAGGACACGTACTTGACTGATGTAACTTGTACTGTTAACAGAGTACATGAAATTAGGTTAGATTCAAGAAAATATATTTTTAGTCAACCGTCTTCTCCTCTCAGAGGACCCGGGTCCCTTTAGAGACGGATGGCTTGGAGGGATGAGAAGACCTGAGGGGACGGGTGGAGGAGCAGCAGGTGACCTTTGGAGCGTCAAAGCTTCCCAGTGTGTGCATTGACATTCAGGGCAAAGTGACCATAATACAACACAAATCAGAGCCCACTGACATCCATAGGAATTGAATTTGAGTTTTAATTTGATTTAGTTCTTTTTAAATCGCCCTGTGTGCGCGTAACCACTTTGTGAAACGAGTATCATGTGTCAGCTGAAGTCAAAACAACACAAGTTAAATACAAGGAAGGGAAGTCAAGTATTCCACTTTTTAATTTAAGCTTCCATTCACACAACAAGATGGATTTTTTCATGTCAGTGCTAAAGTGGTGCAACTTTTCAAGAGGAAACACCACACCCTCATGTGAGGCAGCTGCCTGAGAGAAACCGAGCAGATCAGCAAACCAATGAGGACAGAGGTGACTGGCTCATAGTGATACATGAAACTCTGGTACTTCCCTACTGCTGTGACTGTAAACCCAAGCAGTGGTTAAAGGAAGCTGTGTCCACAGATGACAGCACAGCTCTGACACACACAGCGGTTTTGTTATTGTGGGGATTTGACACTTCTGCTGTTATTAGACAAGTTGTTTCTCTTCAAGCTGTTTTGTTATTGTATGCTTGGTTATTCTGTGTGAAGTTCACATTTTGGCCACTAGAGTGCACACACAGAAAGCCAGAAAATCTTTTGGACAACTCAGACAAAGAAAATTACAGTCACACTGGACAAGTGAAGTTGCTTTTTATGGAGCTATAAAAATACGCTTTACACTCGAAACCACAGACACAAGTCTGCTTATTTTCAGTTCGCACGACAAATGGGGAAGAACCATCTGAGATGTATCTTCCAGTGTACTGAAAACACTGATGACTTGATGAGTCCCTCTGACGCAATTACTCCGAGCTTCCGAATGACCAACACCAAGAATGCTGACAGAGGAGGTAAAAATGATGCGGGGCAGCAGAGGGTCGGGTTAGGAGGAAAGGCTGTAGCAGAAGAAGAGTTGATCTTACTTGGCAGTTTTGGGATGTAGGAGGCCAGCAGCTTGGCTCTCTTCTTTTCATAGCCCTTCTGTGTGATGTCACCTAGGAGAGAGCACAGCGACACCACACCGTTATGTTAGCAAGAATTAGCAGACAAACACCAGATAACTCCACACACAAACACAAACATGAACCAGATGAGGTACACACAGTTCTCCTCTGACTGACACACACACATACACACACACACACACACACACAAGCTCCTGCTTTAGCTAATACATTTGCAGGGGTTGAGTCATAATAATAATCCTCTTTAAACCAAATCTACTGAACTCCACATGTTGACGGCTCAGTCCATTTACAACAAGGCAAGGAGATAACACCATTGTTTGGCCTTACATTAGCCCTGGTGAACAAACATGATGAGAGCACACAAAAACCTCCTCCTGGCTATGAAACCCAAATATGATTACAGCAACTAGGAGATAACCATGCCAGGCATGAAACAATGGCAAAACTGAAGGCTATCGGGAACAGTTGGGATGGTAAGCAGAGCAAAGAGGAAGCCATGTGAGCAAGTTTCACATGGGACTCAGCCATTTATCTCCTCCACCTCCCCCTCTTTTTCCCACTGTACACCCAGCACCACCCCTTCCTCATTCGGCCTTGGACTGGCAGGCCTCCCAACGCTACCAGAGTTTGTTAGAGAGCGACAGTGGCAGGACAAAGTCCACTTAACCGGGACCCCAAAAGCACACAGTCTGCTTGTGCAGCAAACATGCATGCAAAACACACCCGATCCAGTTGAACTAACATGCATACACACTCCCCTTGAACACATAAACAATCTCACTCCTGCAATCTCCCACAGTCACTGTTATTCCCCTTCCTCCATATGCAGTGATAACACTGTATGCTATGTCAAGTGCGCTGAGCCAAAGGACTGCGTAGTCTCAATCCCCTGACACCTCCTCCACACTGAGCAGTGACAATGAGGAGACCCTCACCCAACCTTTTTAGAGGAGGAGAGAAAGGAGGAGAGAAAGGAGCAAATCAAAAACAACAGAAAGAGGGAGAGCGGAGAAGCTGAGGTGGGGAGGGGGGGGGGATAAGCACAAAGTGAGAGTCAATGGTGGATGTGTATGAAACAACAATGGAAAGAAACTGTAGCGAGAGAGGGGGGAGCCAGAGTTCAACAGCAGATTTGAGGGTGGTGGGCTGGCTAAGCCGGCGCTGGGTGGGGAGTCCCATGCGTGACTCAGATACTGTGTTGTGTATTAATGCTTTCTCACACTTTGGTCAGTATCCACTGGTGTGTGCCGTTCGCCTGGATAAACAACAGAATCAGAGGAGATGTTTCCCTCAGGACTGCGTAGATTATCAGTATGGGCTGCAGAATTTTATGTCTGACCCTTCCCAAACTGAAGACTCTAGAGGTTTCACAATACTGTGAAATCATGAGAAACATGGGAAGAGGGAGGGAATAGAGGGAGTGCACAACATTTGCAGAGGAAAAGTCAGCATAACAAAGTCCGAGACCGTTTTAGAGTGAGAGGCGGTGCGTGATTGAGTGCTGTGTGCTTTGTCATTCCCTGCGTAAAAAAGCTCAAATGGGGTGGCCGGCATTCAGCTCTGACTTCATGCCTGGATAAACACACTGGCCCAAACTCCAGTAGGTATGAAAAAACACGGCAGCAAATGCATGTTTTAGTCTCTTTCTCTTTGTTTCTCATTCCCGTAGGCATGCTACAGGCCTGTTTATATAGAGGAAACACTCACAGACAAATATACAAGCACAGCAATCAACAGCAAATTGATTGTAGTGGACTGGAGCGTCATTGTTGTTGGGAGACGGGATCCTGTCAAGCCCAGTCCTGGTGCCCGAGCGGGGCCGGGGAGGGAGGGAGGAAGGGAGGGATGGAGGTCATTAACACGGACAGAGGAGAGTCTGTACTGGTGTGGGACATAACAACAGGCTCAGACTGGCACGACCACACTGTTCGACCGGCTCTGTGGCTGGCAGCGGGCAGAGAGACGCTGAGGGGCTCTGGGTTGAAAGAGTGACTGTGACAGCTGCTTCAAAACAGAGGAAAAGCTGTATGTTTAGAGAGCAAGAATGTGGTGTTTTGAGTGCGAGCAGGAGCAAAACAGTACAGTAACTGTGTGTGTGTGTGTAATCTGAGGTCAGGGGACAGGATATGAGCGTTACCCCACCCTGTGTGTGCACTGCCAAAATCGTCTCCCAGTGTCTGTCTAGAGAAAGAGGAATGTGCTGATTGGAGAGCACCATACTAACAGAGAGGGCCAACTGGCCAGGAGAGCAAGCTCACTGGCCAAAAACTCCCCTGAGGTGCAGGAAGTGAATGTATGTGTGTGTGTGTGTGTGTGTGTGTGTATACACAGCTGGTACAGGTTAAAGGGCGCTACAGTAACACACAGGAATGAATGCTGAGTGAGGCCTGAGTGAGAGCAGCGTTTCAGGCCTGGCCTGTCAGATGTGTGTCAGTGTGTCAAACCAGGGCTGCGCGTGTACATTTTGTCGTCCAGGACATTCTGGACCTGCTCAGCTCACTGTGGTGGAGCCAGAGCGTTCAGTAACATGTACTAAAAGCATAAACACGTCTCTTACATGCAATAACTCAGGGACGAAGGTCATTTGATTTTTCATAAGCAATCATCATAATCCTCCCTCCAGTCACACAAGCTTTCTAACTGTGTATGTACAAGGACGGCTGAGTTAACAGGCTGTTTCAGAGCTCAGTGAAGATGACAGTGACTATACAAGTCTTCCTTTGAACTGACACTTTGACCTCTGACCCCGGGACAAGTCAGGCAGAGGGCTGATCCTGTCACAAATGACAGCGCAGGGTCACAGACGCTAGAAAAACACATGCACAGACACACACAGGGTTTACATCAATAATTATGGCGAGCTTAAGTGCGTTCTGACCTAAAGGGAGGTTTTACAGTAGAACTCATGCATTCAGTCATTTCTGACCACTTCAGTTTTAATCTGTGTAGTTCTCATTTTCTGATCTGCCAAATTATAGCCTTTTCTATTTGTGCAGCTCATCTGTGCTTTAGTGTGTACTGTGTATCACTTCATGCATATATTATAAGAGCTTGCACAATAAGAATAAGAACATAAGAACACATGCTGAGTATGGATGAGAGCTGAAACGCGTCCGTCTGTTTTTGCCCACAGTAAATATTGTTTATATTTTGTATACTATGAAGAATAAGAATATAAATGTATACATAAAAAAAATTCATAGCTTCATTTAGTTTCTTTTTATTCAAGTGTGAAATTCAACCTTTGCTTTCCTCTGTAAACCACTTCTAATGTCTCTTATCGTTTTAATTGAATATTGTTATGAAAAGTGTTCTAAAATAATAATATATAAACTTAGCCTTCAGTGTAACTCATACAAAATTAGGCCGAAGTGGAGGCACAGGAAATCCTCCTTTTAGGTGTTGATGACTTCACTCATACAACTGCTGTTCTTTTACACTAAGTAGGACATTACTGTTGCCATCACAGATTCCTGACATCTGACTTGCAATTACAACCAGGAGGCCGGTGTGCCCGTAATTAGGGTTTAGGGTCAAAAAGATACGATGTGAATGTGACTCATTTTCCTAACTGTTTGGAGTTGATTCAAGTCAACTACTGCTGCCTACAGCACCAACTGTTTATAGTACTTAAGGTTGTGGATCTATAATATTAGTGAACAACAGGATGAAGTCTAATGCGTCTGTGGCCCCATTTGTCATTAAATCTTAACAATGAGATCTTTATGTGAAGTGGCTATTAAGCCCATTTCTCCATACAGCCATCAAAAACAGAGATCCTCCAAACTCACAACAAACTGACAACGGCTCACATTTAAGGAACAGAAAGAAAAGGCACATGCTGTTCTTAAGCCATGTCACTTAAAGGGCACTAAAGACTGATGTCCATGTTGAATCATCTGACTCACTGACTGCAGCTGACACACACAAATATTTTGTTTCTTCGGTTACTATTAACAACACACTCAGTGTGGCTTTCTGGAACAAACCTTAAGAGGAACACAATCACCACATCAGCTGTGAAGAAATGATGAGTAATTAATAGCGGTATGAAGGCGGTACACAGGGAAGGAAGGGCTGAGGTTATGGTGATAAAAACACACTGTGTGGAGGGAGAACGCATAGTGGGACAAAACTTTTGGCAGTAATTTAGAAATGAGTGGAGTGACCTGAAAGGATATTGATGAGTTTTTGTTGATAATTTAAACAAAAAGTTCAATTTCAGCTGCCACTATTAAGAAAATAACACTTAGGTACAAGTCCCAGGTATTTACTTAAGACAGCAACAATAAATCCAGGAGGCTCCACAGCTATTCTTCAAATCAGAGCCACACATGCTGCCAGCTTTTATACTGTCACAGTCTTTTTTATTCTTAACTGATATTAGATGGCTCATGAAAACTATTCCCAATTTTGGAAAATGCTCCTGTCAGTCCGAGAGGCTTAGTGAGGCACTTTTTAATGCCAAACCTTCCCATCTGTCTTCTGTCAGAGCACATTTTCTTAAATGAAAAACCCCGTTGGCAGTTTCAAAAAGAAAGAAAAGCAAGTGTGAAAGTGCCGCCAGTATAGAGAAAGCACCCTGGGTTAGAGATGAAGATGGCAGTACATAAGCGCGTTTCTTCCCACAACCCAGGGACCGGTAATGAAAACACAGGAGAACTTAAAATGCACAAAGGCAATGAAATCAAGGCGTCAGTAGAGCTTCCAGTGGGTCTCCAACAGAATTGAAAAACAGTCAGAGGTCAGAGCTGGGCTAATGTTTCCTAATCTATGACAGAAGAAAGAGCTAATGGTTGATAATAGCAGACAGAAGAGAGTCTCTGCTGCGTGGTTAACTCCTGCCATCCACCAGCATGTTTGCAGACACACACCACAACATACACAGACAAGAACAAGGGAACTACAGTCAGTACTACAGATGTACATTAAAGCACAGCAAAGCCCTCCCTATTTCCTGCCTCTCTCAACTATACTATCAAATAAAGGCAAAAAGCCCAAAAAAATAGACTTAAAAAAAATAATAAATCAGATGATTAGCCTCTCGGCGTCCAGTATCTTACTGCAACCACAATAAGAACATGCTTTGCCCATTTTCATGCACATAATCTACTGAGTCAGTTATCACTGTTTTGTCAGTGATGTGGTGACAACAACACTGATATGATCTCATCATA
>OMNW01007678.1:15046-28238 GCA_900303245.1 Selene dorsalis
GGGCAAAACATTCCCCATTATTGATTGCTGATCCTCTGGTATGTTTGGGCTATCAGCAGGGTTCTAAGGCCTAAAATGATAAATTATAATGAGAAAGGGGAAGTTGTAGATGGGAAAGGGAGAATAGAAAACACCACTGAGTTCAGTTCCTAACAAGATATGAAAATTCAAGAGTTGTAACACTTCCTGCATTTTTGTAGCAGTTGATATTAAACTTGTTCAGTTAAAACTGCAGGGTTGGCGGCCCAAACTCTGACAGCCTTCGTATGCCACACTCCACCATTTAATGGCTTTTTTTCTATTAATCACTCATTACTCCCGATAATCCCACAACCACCTTTGCCACCCTTAGCCATACACATACACACACTGTTGACACACACACACACACACCTATGCTCATCACGGCCACAGAATTCTGTATTGTAGAAGGATACTCTGTCACTCTTCTCACACACAGGCACACACACTCGCATTGTCTCGCGACACGACAGTGGAAACAACAGCGTTTGAGACATGTTTTATCTGTGGCAGGTTGCAGTGTGAGGGAGGGAAAGAAGAAACTTCCTTGTGAAAGTAGGAATGCAAAGTATTCCCCACAATGCCACACTGCTGCAATTACTCCAGAGCCTGGTACAGAGCCAAGACAATGAGAGGACAGCTTGTGGTGTTGAGACGGAGAGCAGTTCAACTCCCATCTTTCTTCTGTGTGCTGTGGGCCCACAGCAGTCCACACAGCAACTTTGTTTCTCAGGCATCTACATGGAGGCCTGCTGTGTCCAAAATGAATGTAATTCCATCTGGTATTTAGATCAGTTGGTTTCAAAACATCATAACCCAGTCAAACCTTGCCTTACATTGAAATGAGTCTTGCAGAATGAGCTACAGTTGTGTTGAGAGACAGAGAAATATTGCGCATGAATGTGCTTCATGCTCATGTACTTGTGGTAGCGCATGTGGACATGAATATGTCAGTAACTTATAGTCTCCTGAATTTCCATTGCTCTCCGTTCTTTATGCTCGCTATGCTGACTGATAATTTTCATTCTCACTTGGCAATTAACTGGCGCAGTCCTCCTCTGTGAAAAGAGACAGAAAAGAAAAGAGGTGAGATTAGCCAGACTGGGAGGGGGAGTGAGGGATGTGGGAAGGGAGCTTGCTGTTGCCAGAGTGTCTGCCTCCCCAGGCCTTGTCCACTGCCGCCAAGGGCCGCCTGACCTCCCGCCACTGTTATCAGCTGGCTCAGCAGCGGCAAAGAAACAGCTAAACAAGGCACTGTTTATCAGTGCAGACTGTATTCATTGCACATCCCAGCCGCTGGGTTGCGGCACCACTCAAATCTGCCCGGCTCTGCAAAGAAAGGGTCGGCAGACCTGCTCTCAAAAACAGTCTGCATAGAGGTGCCAGGGGTACAGATCAATAGGCGACAGTGTCCCGGCTCTGTCCGACACCGCAGACCCAACAACCCCACCTCTCCACGCCAGCCGCTCCCAAAATCCTCACTTATCCACTTTCAGCACAGTGCATTTATAGAATTTTGGCACACTATCATATGAGCAGGGTTTAACCTCTCAAAATTATTGTGGCCGATTCATTACCTCTCACTTTTTCATTCACTCGTGTCCTGACTCTGCAAAATAATGAATTGACATGGTCATCAGACCATTGATCCAGAGACTCTGGTGCGACTGTGTTTCACTGGTTACCAGTTCATTTCAGAATTAGTTGTGGAATTGATGATATATAATATTGAAAATATATTTGTGTGGATAGAGCAACAGAAGCATGGTACTGTAAAACATTCTGTCTAATACAGGGTGGTGTTGTTTTTCAGTCTGTAAAGCACTGTGTTACATTGTTTGTAAGAAAAGGGCTATACAATGATATATTCTGATTGATAATAGCAGACATGCGGAATTGTAATTCTTCATTTTCAACAGATGTTAGTGTCACAAAACTCAGGGTCTAGGCCGGGCCTCCCCCTCGGATACACAGGATCTGTAAGCACTCTCTTCCTCCTCACACGCACAAGCACGCACACACAAAACCGTCTTCCTCTTATCTGCAGGCTGAGGAGTCCTGACTCCAGCCTGTGCAGACAGCGCTATCTAACTGGGCCATGTCTCTGTATACACAAGGAAATCACCTACTCCTCATGAAGAAATTAAATCTGCTTTAGACATCCTGGCCCTCATCTGAGGAAAAAAAAATCTGAAAAAAACATATTTTGAAAGGTTAATTCAGCTTGAGACTAGTCACACACAAACTCTTGTTGGAAAAAAAGCATAAAAACACTTTTGTCTTGTATTAGAGCAAATCCCTCTTATTCCTTTGAGCATGTTAAGGACAATGTCTTTGTTGTGGTTTATGCTGCCTTGGCCTGTGTCCCAGGCCATTTATCTATGAAGCATGACACAAGCAGTTGCATTTCATTCAGACTTTTCTCTGGATGAGCTGGCTTAGCACTCTCCAGTCTTGTTCGTGTTCTGCTAAAATGCATTTGAGTCACAACGTTGAGCTTGTGGCACAGTTTGAGATTGACATGGACAGACTGTGATAGGCAGAGCAGAGCAGAGCAGACAGCAAAGTGCCTGAGGCAAGAAGTCAGAGGTCAGAGGTCATAGGGAAGTGAGGATGGCTGACCCCTCAACAGGACAAACTGTTCAGAGGTGTTGACTTAACATTGCCCAGACTCTGGTGTGGTTCTCGCCCTCCATTTTAGCTGACCCGCCCCAAGTGCTCACCACAGGAGAGATCAGCAAGATTCCTAGTAATAGAGCGATGTAAGACCCAGCACAGTGGGGGCTCTTTGACACTGATACTCCGAGGATCCTCAGTGGCAGAATATGCTGACTTATCAACACCACTTGATGAAACACACGTTTGAGATTCCTGGAGAGTGTTTGGCGTTTCCATGCCAGTCAGCCTCATCACTACAGGAGGTGTCGCAACTCTCCCAGCTCCAGCATAGCTATGAATTCAACACTGCTGTATTTCAACCTTATGGCCATCATGGAGGAAGGAGACGATCTGTCCTGCACTGTTTTGTATTTATTATTAATTTTCACACAGATCTAAATTGAATGTTTAGCAGAAGAGTTACAAATTGTACAGATTAGGATTTTTTGGTTTGTGAAGTAAATGTGGGTAAAAGCACAACACCATATATGTTCATCAAGCACTCCGACCATAAACAAACAACAGGATGAGAACCAGCCACTTGTTTCATTTTTGGGAATCATGAGGGGGAAGTTAGTTAGTTTGTGTTTACAAAGCAGACAAACCAGTCTGAGAGTCTTACTCCATGAATAATTGATGATTATTCAAAAGATGACTCACATTAGTGGTTTCTATGGCAATGAATCATTTTGTCGCTGTGGAGCTATGCAGGGAATCAGGCCTGGGTCTCTTCCCTGCCTCTGGCTAGACAGACGTTACAGAGGCCCTACTCAGAGATACATAGGCTTTAATGAGACTCCAGTGTAGGGGGCAGGAAGTATTGAGCCAAAATTTCAAGGATGGTGACAGGATGGCTGAGCTGACTAACAATAGAACAAATTTGCCTAGATTACAGCATGTAGCCTGAATCATATTGTTGTAAAAATGGGTCTTTGGTAAATGTGCTACAGTTATGTTTCCCTGGGTTGATAATACAACACGTCATTCTAACTGCCAGCACACACGTTCAGTGTTTGCAAATGATTGGCAACTATGATATGCAAAATAGCACTATATGAGGATAATGCTGGACTACTTAACCTGCCTCCAGAACATGTTTGAAAATGTTGCACAAAGCAAACCTCCACAGGGTTTATGTGAGCACTGGTATGCTCCTGGTGTGCAAAGTCAGTGAGGAAAGGGAAAAAAACTAATTACATACTTACCTGGGGCCTTATGTAGAAATGTAATGTTGCATATGTGCAAAAACTTGTGTGCACTATCTTTTCACACATGTTGGATGAATGTGAGAATGTCCTACATGTGAGCTTCGTGTCTGATGTACACACATTTCTAAAGGTTGATGACACTTGGAGGGAATGCAACAAAACTGCTAGTGTTATGAATCGTTTCACAAATCTGTTTCACATGTTAAAACAACTACTTCTTATACTAATTTGAACACCATAGACACATAGGCCTCATTGTAAAAAAGAACACATTCATGTGTATGCAGTGAAATAAGTGGCAATATATACGCTCATCGGAGTGGGAGCGTTGACCTCTTTGGAGGACACGGTGAATGGCAGAATTAGACGTTAAAAGATACTTAGAGACCATGCTGATTTGATGGCCCATGATGACTGTTTTATCAGCTGTTTCAGATTTCCAAGAGCAATCCTCCTGCAACTGTACGCCGCGAGGGACATGGCGAGGAGTCACGCATTGACTATTCCCTTTCAAGTGTTGACCACAGTGGGTTTCTTGGCATCAGGGCCATTTCAGAGGGGACTGGCAGATCAGTCAGGACCGTGCCAGGTGTCCTTGAGGCACGTTGTGCGAGCTATGTGGGACACCATCATGTGTATGCCAGCCAGGTGTATAAAATTGCCATCTTACGTAGTCGACCAGGCTAACGTTAAAGCCCAGTTTGCAGCCAGAATCATTTTCCCTAATGTAATCAGAACAACAGACTAAGCTAAAGCTAAGCTAACAAACAGTGTGGTTGGTATGAGCTGATGTATGAAGTTGGAAAAGATTTGGATAGTCTCACCTTTTTCCTGGCCCATTGTTTCATCTCCATCTGTATGCATTTCAAAAATGCAGTGTGCATAGTGCACAGAAAAATAACATGTGAAAAACCAAATACCACTGTAAACTATTTTTGTTGTCTAAATCAAGAGAAAGTGCATAATGTACAAGGAAGAGCCCCCATTCTGGTGCATTGACAGCTTCCACTGCACTTCCCCACTTTCCCCAGCACCTCTACCTCACTCAAAGTATTTGGGCAACTTGTCATTTGCTTTTGCCATTTTTCCTGATTATGAAGAGAGGGTTAGCCCAGGCATACTAATACTAAATGGCATGTTAAATGTAGGGTGGAGAGAAGGTGTAATGTGGTGTTCATACATAATTATTCTGGTGCAAGCAGCTTTCCAGCTTCATGCATATGCTACATTTCAGTAAGAATCCCACATGAGGTCCCTAGAGAGGCAATACCATGCAAACCACAACCGTCTCTTACCCATACACCTCACTACCATGTTGTATCCACAGACTATTTCACCCTAAAACCTAACCTCAGCAATAAGATCTTTGGACAAGGCTGGTTTTACTCAGCGTGCCGTATGTTGCTGTTAACATTGCAGCAGAGCTAAAAGGACAGTTTCCTGATTGAGGAACTAAGGTCTGTTTTCTGAGGCATACATTAACCAATCCAGTCTACATTGTGTAGAGCCTTACGTCTGAAGCATACTTTGTCAGCCTCAACATATTTTTCCAAAATCTTTTTTGACTCCAGAGAAGTTTAATATCAGTGCTCATCATCATTTCTGTCTGAATGTGGCCTGAGAGGAGGTCTTATCTTTTACCACTGGTTTGGGAAACTCTGAGCTGCAATCTTTTGTAGAGAATATGATTCTAATTACAGACCTCTCCCTTCTCTTTCTCTGTGTTTCAGCTATTGTTTGTCTTATTTTGAGTACTGACACAAAAGTGTTTTAATGAGTTCTGTAAATCTGTAGACTGGATCCTAGAGGAACAGACTCTGAGACAGAAGCTGAAGAGGATAGTTGGTTCTGTGCATGAGCTCAGCTTCAAGCTGCTCATGAAAGAACATCTGCAGCGGCCCACCAAGCCAATGATAATGTTGTGTTTAAGCGATAATAGCTGTTTTCACAAGTGTCAATTTGAGATTATGTTGTACCGCTCTAAACTATGATGGACGAGTGTATGTTATGAAAAATCACTAGCTGTTATTCCGAACAGGGGTCAGCATTTTGTGGACCACCAAACATGATGAAGTACCTCCAGAGACATACACCCATGCATGTCTGGCAGCTGTCACTGTATGGTAAAACGTTACATTCATACCAAACTAAACCCACAGACAAAGATGGTGGATTAGAGGCTTCCAGGTCCCACAAGGGCCAGTTTAAAAGCTGTCCTTCATGGAGGATGATTGGAAAAATGTGTGGAAAGAGGGAAATCAGCGAGGCAGCGGCGAAGGAGGAACAAGCGAAGGAGAGAGAGAAAGAGAGAGGTGAAGGAGTGAGGTGGAAGGACTGCACTAGAGAGGAAGGAGAGAGGGAATGCAGGATTAGAGGCTAAGAGCAGTGTGGAGAAAGGGATCAGAGGCAGGGGGAGTGAAAAGAGAGAATGAGACATAGCAGAGGAGAAGGCGTCTGCATCTACCAGTAGGCCATGGTGGCAGGGCCTCTCTCCCAGCACCAGGGGCTCCAGGGCTGTGGCCACATAATGAAGGCTTGTTTGAGTTCACATTCAAACATCACAGAGAGCGCCTGGAAAAACAGTGCCCCACGGGCTACTTTTATTAACCCAGCTAGGATTCCCAGCCTTCAACCCTGTGCCAAAAGGCTTCCTCGCTTCTCATCCACACACACACACTCACATACACGCACACACACACACACACTGTCTGGTAAAACTTTGTCATGTTCAGTCTGGAACCTATAGCAGTTGAGTTGTGTCTCTGATGGTCGTGGAGACTCTCCTCTGTCTCCGAGCTGTGAGAAAATTAGCAAAGCTCTTTTCACAAGAGAATAAAACTGTTGCACACACTTGGTGCTGTTACACTTTTGGCTGTTTCAGTCGAATGCAGAAGCTCTTCTGACTGCTCTGCTGTTTGTCTTTTCTCTCTCTTTACCTCTCTGTCATAACACACACAGGCCTGCTGAATGATGGCCCAGTTGAGATTCACTGGGGAGGATATTTGACTCAGGATTTTCCGATAATAGGATTTGAAGCATGCTTGCAACAGATAGTGGTTTTGTGGTGAAGGAAAGGAGTGTGTGCCATCCTGCTTCTGTATGTAAATACAACAGCCGTTTGTGACACGGTGTCGAGCTTTAATTATGTTGGTGCTACCCAGATTAATCTGGTTTCTTCATTATGGCAGCAGCAACGGACAATGTGGGAACCGACATGTTTATTATGAGATGAGGAGCCAATTTGACTCTCTCACAGATCCTTGGGATTATATGAGGGAAACAGGGCTTTGTTTCAACTTTGACTCGTTGTATTAATTTTGGAAAATACCTCTCTCAGCTGGACACAGCAGGGGACACAGTAAAAGAAATAGGAAGGCTTTGTTGTTAATTAGTTATTTTGGAGTTGAGCTGTAATGACATTTAACCAAGGGAGCTGGTGGAAATGCAGCATGGGAGAGAAGTCCGTAGCTTTTTTCCCAGGGTTGCCTGTTTGTGGGGGCCCGTCAGTCCTTTGGACTTGCACAAATCCCCTTAAAACCCCTGGAGTCACCGAGGGTGTATCAGGCCCCTGAATCTGCTGTGTGCAAGGCTGGGTGACAGACTGTGGTCCGGAGCCAGCCAGGGGGAGAGGACAGCTACTGTGAGGGCGCCCGGAGAGCTGGGAGTCACTCAGCCACAGAAACCCTGTGTTTGTGTATGGAGCGCAGTGCTCTTATCTCCCGCCTGTACTGACGCCACACTCTTCCTGTTTCAAATCTTTACTGCTGATTTTCTCTTCACTCTTGCCTCAGCCCTGACCAGTCCTGTTGTTTTTTGGTGTTCTTGTTCTTTTTAATGGAGATTAGATAGAACTACTGCGGCGACACAAGAGACACAAGCACTGCTGGTTTGAATATACAAAAAATAAAGTGATAAGCAACAAAACATTAGCCTGGTTTAGGTCTTTTAAACAAGTTTTTTTTATTACAGTTAATCCAGAAATGTCTTTGTTTGGTTCACATGTCAAGTTTAAATGAAAAACTTATAAGACATGATTCTATTCATCTTTTTTAATTTTGACAATGAAGCTTTGGAAAAAGAGAAGTCTGTTACAGAACAGGATACCAGAGAACAATTTGCTGTTTGCTTAATATGCTGAAAATGGTGCATTCAAATCATGATGATGAATATTGAATATTGGTGCTTATAACAGCTATGACAGTTTAATAGGTTTCAGTCAGAATAGGTTTCTGTAACAGTTTACAGTTAAGACCTAAACACCTAAACAACAACAACAACAAAAATGAAATCACCAATAATAACAATTCAAACCATTGTTTAAAAATTAAAGGAGCATTTAATTTTTCATTACCTTGCTCTCATTTTTATATTTCGTAGTTATCATTCCTGTTGTTTTACATACCAGATACATTGTGGAGCTATAGCATTATGGAGTCTCCATTTGGCACAGCTTTTTAACAAAGGGGTCAGACAGGTTTAGTCCAGTCTCACTCTTGGAGGTGAATGAACCTGCATGTTCATCAGTTTTCCATAACATTGTAAAACCGCGCATGCACAGCTACAGTGTATATATATAGTAGATCAAAGTTCAAAAAGGAAGTAACTTCAACATGTAGTAGATGGTTTCAATGGTTAATAGTTTAAACATTCACCTATTAAACCGAGTTGTTCAGGTTGTAAGAGATCCATCTCAGACTCATAACTCTGTAGATTATGATGAGTTACTAGGAATGTGTATAGTGACAGAGTCAACATAACATCTTTGTCCTACTGCTGCCCATCAATGTTTTCTTTTCAGTCCATGGAAGTCAACAAAAACCAAATGGTGGGTAGGGAGGCAACAGGCTTGAAGACCCTGACTACACACACACAGCATTTTTGCCCACTACATCAGCTTTACAGACAAAATCTCAGCTGTTGTGAGACATTAGATGCTGTGCCTGTAGTGCTTTGAAAGTTTCATGGCCATCAGTAACCCACAACTGACTTTGGGCCTGGTAAAATGGTGAATGGTGTCAGAGCTTATTGATGTTACAAAAACTGAAAGTCATGTATAAAAAAAGCCTTCAACAACCAGTGTCTGTTGTTTCGGCAAGGTTAATTTTTTTTTCCATCAGTTGTCACATATCACTAAAATGTGTGACTTTGTAGCTTGCCTATGAACCACGTTAACTTGAGTAAATGAAAATAGTGGTAAAATGAAATACCGGGTAAAGTTCCTCTGTTTGCTTCTTCTAGTGCTATAATGCTTGATGTGATTCCAAAAAGTCGTCTTATATTGCATGAATTGCGCACAAAACAAGTCTAGTTGCCGTGGTGAGGCGTCTATCTTTCTTCTCCTGCTTTACTAAATCAAAAACAGCCATCTAAAATACATAAACACTGAAAGAGCTCCCTAACAGTCCCCTGCTTGGTATTTGCAAGCGTCACTACCAGTCTTCCTCTCCCCTGTCTGGCCTGCCCGGCTGCCTGGATGGCCGATTTTGATGGCGCCAAGCGCTCTGCAACTCTGCCGTAATCAGGAACAGCGAGGGGCAGTCTCTATCACAGAGAGTTTCTTTCCCTTTCCTTTGTTTTCCACAGATTTCCTTCCTCGTTTTCTTAGATATTCTCTCCCCACTGATGTAAGTCCAAACAGAGGCCTATTTAGAAAGTAAACAGATGAATGAGGGGAGGTTCTGGGCCTGGCGTCCATGGAGTCAGGCGCAGAGCGGAGACGTCTCGCTCCACCCGCCTTGTGCTGACACAGCCTGTAAATATACAGCATGACAAATGGCATGGCTCTGCAGCAGTCCCCCAGCCAATCTCTGCCAAGCAGGCCTGATGCCGGAGAGGCTAGCCGACAGGCCGTGTCTGATTCACTGTCACAAGAGACACATTGTTTATAGGACAGAGAGACACTGTAGCACAAACACTAATACCCCTCGAGTGGGTGACACATTGGGAAAACCCTTGGTTTGTGGCTCCAGAGTTGGCCTTAAGGAGAACATTGCAATGAGAAGTTTGTTGCAGCGTCTTACTGAATAGTGTGTTACACTGTGTATACCCTGCTGACTGATCAATTTCCCATACCCAATTTTTTTCTCAGCTGTCTTCAGCCCTCCAGCAGCCTTGCTTATGTCAGACAATTTTTGGCTGTTCAAGTTCGGCTTCCATCATACATGTGTGCTGAACTATGACCGCAGTCATATATTTCCACCGTTGCAAATGTATCTTCATGCGTCTCTCAAAGGGACATCCTCTTCGGGGAAGTCCATCTCATGAGAACTCACAATTACACCATGCTGTTTGTCTCAGCTTTGGCAATAACAATGTCCATCATGCTAACTGTCGTTGTGTGATAACTCTCAATATCTAAGTGAAAGGCCATACAAGGGTAAAGTATTGAGATGTTGATGGATCCGAACTGTTTTGGAGGTAAGGTTTAGAGAAAGGAATGTCTTTGAGGAGGGGGGGGTAGGAGAGAGTGTGGAGGCCCCTGGGGGAAAAGCTCAGTATGACCTCTAAGGATAGACCTGAAAACTGAAATGGCCACACTCTTTCCGGCTGTGCTCTCTACCAGGATTTCCTTCCCTTCTCCAGGCCGACTTCTCCTGAAGCACCAGGGACATGAGCCACATTGGGCCACCTATTGTGAGCAGGCTTACTAGCTGAGGTCACACACAGGCAGTCTGCGAGCGCCAGACTGGCAGGCGATCCACAGTTTCCTCCAAGATAGGAGATCAAGTAAATCAGAGTTAGAAGTCTTTACCCTTTAAGAGTCCTAATGACCACTGCTCCTATCCCCGCCGCACACAGCTACGTCTGAGATGTGGAGCATTATGAAGATGGTATTTTGTGCTATCATCCGTTTTTCATCGACTGGCTCTCCTTTCAGCAAACATGATATCATCCTGGTATCATGGCTAACTTAATGCAGCCAGTATTAGTGTTGTGTTATGTAGCATTAGCATATAGACTGGAGCTCCATTAGTCATGCTCTGGACTTATGCCCCACATGGATACAGTGTTACCTCGTAAGAGGATCCATTTTTCACAGGCTGCCGAGGGCTATAAAGACAAGAGACAAACCAATTGATTTTAATTCGTTGGCAGTGTCAGGGGAGCCTGTTGGAATGGACACGCGGAGATTCATCTCCCACAGCACTAGTAATGACAGGATTGTAATGACAACTTGCTGATCAGGACAAAGCTTCTGGTGCTGGGACAAGAATACACTGCCTGATATGGAGATTGTGTCTAAATCTCGGTTTAGACACAATGAACAACATGTGATGAGCTCACAGCAGCTCTTATAGATCTGAGACGAGAGACTTCAATCCTAATCCTGCTCTATTTTTCCCAATTCAGACTCTCCACAGTGCTAAAAATCAACAAGCACTTAGAGTCCTAGCTACTGTGAGAATTTCCTTGTCAGAGTACACTCTTGGAAGGATTAATAATCACCTCATATCAAACATGCTAGGGTCCAGTTTACTGAACACATTAAATCCAGATTACAGCGATGTGTTGCTACCATGCAGTCTTGAGTCATCACATACTGTGCACTGCTATTTAACCTCACTATACTCAACATGAGTTTGAACGTGAGTGTGTGTGTGAGCATATTACCCTTAACAACTGTTTGTGATGGGTGTGTGTTCTAAACAGACTGTGAAGAAAATCTTCACAAATGCTCTTGGAATCTCAAGTTGAGGCTAATATCCTTTGTTGTGTGCATTGCATCAAATAAAATAGTATTTGAGCACAAACCTTCCCTTTCCCTGCAGACAGCTTCATTTAGAAGAATGAATTCCATATGTTTTGTCACAGCATTCACTGTGTTTTTGGAATCAGTTCATAGTATAATCTTGGTGGATCTGCCGAGTTACTCATTTACCATGGAACATTAAATTTTGCTTATCTGTAATGTGTAACTGAGCTACAGGTACGTCAGGAATTTTCAAACCTGCTCTTGGCCTTCTCAACAATGTGTTCCTTCTCAAGCTTAAAGGACTCTCAGGGATCATTTGCTCGTTTCCTCTCAGTCTGCCTCACTTTGAGGCTTACTCAGGTCCAGGATACACTGGAGCTGCCTTGTTTTCAGTCCATGATTCAGTGCCTCCTGTTCTCCTCTCTTATTGATTTACTTCATGGGGCCTGGTAGTGGAAGTGTAGCATCAGAGACTGTAATTAGCCTTCCTGTGTAGGACTCAACAAGTGGCTCTTACAAGTGACTCTTCAGGGAGGACCTGAGCCAATGTGGTGCTCGGGCAGAGTAGAAAGTGTGCCCTCTGTGCGCAATTAAATCATCATTGGGAAAAGACGGGGTCACAGAGCTGACCCTGCTGCACCAGCATTGCTTAAATCACACTGTCCCTGGGTGAAGAGAGACAGAGGATACATAATGAAAACAGCATGTTCCTTTGGACATGGCTGCTGTCTCAGCTTTGAATATAGTCTGCTTGAAGAAGCTCGTTGTAATATTTGAGTTGGAGCTATATGTGGATGATAAAGTAAATATATAGAACTGTTTGAGGACGTTTGTACCATAAGGCCTCAGAAGTTCTCAGCATCTCTGGGAGCTACGTGGTGTGCCTATCCTCTGACCACAGCTAGAGAGACAGAGCAGACCTTACACTGTTAGTGATAGTGAATTGGCCATAATCATTATCAGCTCTGCGTTAGTGAGTGGCTCCCACTCTGTACAGGCGGCTCGATGTCTGACCTGTCTGTGCTGTGGCGAGTCTCTGCTCAGTGGGAGAACTAAATACTGAGGGTTGGGGTCACACAGTGTCTGCCGCCTCTCTTGAATATCTGCATGCCATTAACAGCAATGGCTCTGATGAAATGTTCTTCCTGAGCTGGCCTTGTCTGAGCTCCTTTGCTTGGGGTGGAGGTGCCTTTGGCCCCTGGTCTTGAGGCACTTGTCTATTTTGGGAGGTCATTTGGAGCCGGACACTCTGTCTCCCCAATGCAGGCTGTCTCCTGATACTGCTATCAACTGCCGGCTTTTAACAGGGAGCCATGGCAATTTACTTGAGTGACGCCAAGCAAGGCAGTTATCAGGACCCTAACACCAGATTAGCCGGTTGGTCTTCTAATGAGCATCCTTGAACAGGGAAATGAGGGGGGGGACTCACAGAGCACAATAATAACACTATTATCGATGGTCCTGACAGAACAGGAAATACTTCGCAAAATGCACAATCCTGGACAAAATGTAAATCATTTCTCAAGTTCACAGATGGTTGAGCTCAGTCGACTTAGAGGAACTGAAAAATGCAGTTTAATTAACATGTGAGATATGAGTATTTGCAGCTTTT
>OMNW01007681.1:1319-11904 GCA_900303245.1 Selene dorsalis
TGGAGTGGTACACACACACACACACACACACACACACACACACACACACACGCACACACACACACACACACACACACACACACACAGACACAGACACACTCTCTCACACAGACACACACAAACACACACACACACACACACACACACACACACACACACACACACACACAGGAAACTCTGTCCAGCTTGAGCCAAGTAAAACGTAATGATCCATCTTCTCATCTCAAACAGACTGAGAGTCAGCCTATGGACTGTACCACTCACCACTCTCACGTATACCAGTCAGTTTTAAGGCAACTGAAATTAAGCCAACACTAGATTTATATGCCATATTAAAATGAGAGTAGCCAACAGCCAACAGACATGAAGCATCTTCCATCTGACAAATATAACTTTTCTTAATCTCTTCTCTCCAGCTTCCTGCTCCACTCTGATACACAGGTACCACCACTGGCCCTGGGGCTGTGGAGTTTGAAAGATGCAAGTTGCATTAATGGGAAGTTGGCACCAAAGGGCACCAACACTCTGCTGCTTCTGCTGATAGTTGCTTCAATTTTGATCATTCCCTTTTTAAAATGTGTCTCTCGCAAGTCACCTCAGATTTGCTTGTGGAAAACTAAATAAATAGAGTTTCCTTTAAACTAGTAAGATAACAATTCTAATTCATTGCTCTGTATATACTTTACTAACTTGTTTTATCATCCTTCAAGCACTTTTCTGCATAAGTAAGCCCCTTTTACACTCTAAAAAAAAAGCAACAAACAAACAAAAAAAAATGTGTTACAACCTGTCGATATCCCTGGAATAAGTTTTAAAAACATTCAACTGTCAATTCACATCAGACAGTTTGAGTCTCTTTTTGCAGTTGTGTGTTCTCAGTCTGATCAGAAAGACAAAGACTGGCTTTTAGTAGTAGGTTTACAAGCATTTTAAAAATAAGTGTTTACTTGCTGGAAAAAGTGCATTTGATTAGTTCGTTTTAATGAGCTACAAATAGTCACACTAGTCTATGAAGTGCAGATGATCTGCTCTGGTGTGAAAGAAAATGCAGAGAGGAGTTTCCTGCTTGAACATCACTGTTTCTAAAGGGCCGACTGTGGTAGGTGAACAGACTTGTAAAGTAAAAAATACACAGGATGCGGTGCCACATGTGAGTCTCATTTGTTGCTGTGTGTGTGTGTGTTTGTCATCACAAGTTAGAGACACACCAGTGCCAGGATGATCCCTGAGGACATGGCACACTGTAGAGCTGCAAATGATGGTGTTAGAAGAATATGCTGGGAGAAATATCTTAATTCATTATCGCTAACATGGCCCACGTAACTTTCAGTAGACTGTAATTTATGATTTCCATTGTTCTGTAAAATGTGGATTTAAATATGAGTGGTGGTTTAATGGTTTATTTTATTTCTTTGTCATAAACTGCCAAATTTACCTGTCTGTTTTGTATCAGCTTAGATCTCAAAATGTTCAAACGCTTCTCTCCTTTACCTGCAGATGCTGCAGACGAAGCAGTGTGGGTGGTACGTCCTCCCCAGGGCAGACACCACCTCTCCTGTGATGTACTGGTCACAGCTGTCACACTGGGTCCCATAGAGCCGCTGGTAGTCCTCGGTGCAGATGTACTCCCCAGAGTGGTGGAAGAAGCCCGAGCGAACCAAGTCACAGCCGCACACTGAACAGATGGAGAGAAAAGACTGGGTCGGTTCACTTTACTCTATCAATACAAAAGACTGAAACAAACACAGATTACTGAATAGAGATACTCTGTGGCATGCAGGCGCAATATAAAGAAAACGGTGGTGAAAAAAAAACAAAAACAAAATAAAACAAAACAAAAAAAACGATCAAAAACTTATGTTTTCATCTCTGAACGTTGCCACTTTAGTTCAGTTGTCAAATTGCAGTGGTAACACAAAAATGAATATTAATCTAACAATCAAGACATTTCAGCTTTCGGATTGAGGGAAAATAGATAACACTCAACATGCATGTGTGTGTGGTGATTAGAGGAGGGTGTGGGTGGGTGTAGGGGGTTATAGAGAGTGCAATCTGTTGTCCTGTCTGAACTCTAAAGCGTTAAGACTATAATCTGGTTTTGGGGATCAGACCCACAACCATCTAATCTGTTAATTTATACATTATGTTATGTCTGGGCAACAGACAATAAATATTAAACAAATTATTACAGATAAGCTTGGGTCCACTACCAGATGATGTGCGTACATATATAAGATCAAGGAAGCCGGGGGGGATGCTAGTTGGCTAACAGAAGTGCAAAATCGTGCCATGAGAGAGAGTTTCTTGGTGGAAAGGAAGTATAAGAGGATTCCCACGAGCGAGGCTCTAGAGAAGAAGAGATTCACCCAAGAAGTGGAGGCTCAGAAAATAAATGTCCTGTTCTCCCCCAAGCTGAGACCAAGCAATACCAGAGGGAACTATGGGAAAAAGAGGTATCACACAACACCAATGCCAAGCGGCTGGTGGACCCAAGAGAAGACCAACCTCCCAGAACAAGAACCAGTCAACAACATCACAAAGACAGATGTCAAATAACAAACAGTGGCTCATCATCACCACAAATGAGTGGGCTGCGAACAACAGGCACCAGACACTCACCTGCCTGGCTAACACAGGACAATCCTGACCATGACAGAGCCCCATAGAGGTACAACACCACTGAACTACACAAGTCTGTATACATACATAAATATAAACATATACATACAACAGTTTTATATGTATTTATGGAAGCAGTGTCGTGTGATAGATGCACGTCCAGGCACAGAGACTGATGAGTACACACAGACACACTGTGTTAACTGTACATACTGACAACGTGATGTATGGCTTTTATTTAGCACATGCAAAGTCTTCCAGCCAAATGATTGCCTCTGGTCCAGCTGTGCTGAGGGTGAGGAGGCTTCTGCTGAGCCGCTTGGTTGGACACTTTAAAAAGGGCTAAACGATGATTTGCTTCACCTACCAGGGAGATGGGAGCTTACTCCTGCAACCCCTACTAAAGGTTGTGTTTTATGGTATTCATAACAGCCTGCACCATTTGGTTAACACACCAAAGGAAAATCTTTTTTATAATGACACCACATGTAAAAAATGTTATCATGTAAATCCACAAAATGAATTGAAGTCAGAACATATCTGTCACTATGTATAACCTGTAGTTAACCTGCCCAGTCAGTGAAGGTATACACTGCAGTATATACAGAGCAGCATCATGATACAGTCTGTACGTACTGTAAGCTAAACATCTGAAAGGCAGCCAACGGATCAAGATATCTGACAGTGAACTGAATGTCTGCTCTCTAATTAAGCTAATGGCTCTAAACCCAGCGGAGTGAATGGAGCTGATCTGATCCAAGCCACTGTGTTAAGTGGCTCAGACGCAGAGACAGAGAGAGGGAGGGAAAGAAAGAGATAGAGATACTGTAGAGCTGTAAAACTGTAAAGCTGACCCGAGCCACTGATACACTGAAGCAATATTCAAGTAATATTTTATTTCTTTTCTTGATATAACCCTGGAGCCAAATACGAATCATTTGATTTCCATTTAGAAAATCCTTCAACCTTGGAATCAAGTCATAAAGACTTTCCTTTAGAAATCATACTCTTGTAATATTATGTAAATATTCACACAGTCTCTGTTCACTGCACATTTTATCACCGAACATGTGACTATAAAACAAGCAGTACTGCCACAAGCCCCATAATTGTAAACAGCGCAGGCAGTTTGTTGCATAGAATTGAGGCAATGAGCATTTATTTGTACAGCACCTTTCATCAGCAGAGCCATTCAGAGTGCTTTACATGAGATATAAAAGGCAAAGACCATTTAACACACACATATGAATATGACTGGAAAGAGTAAACACGGGAATAAAAATTCTAACACAGCTACAGTTTAATGCAATATATTGATTAACAGACCTAAATTTAATATATCTTGACATTTCTGGTCAACTCTCTGGTGAACTACACTTTGTGAGGACTCAGCAAAAGTTGTATTTTGTTTGTTTGTCTGACTTTTAGCATAGACATGTGGAGGCAGCATTACAGTCATCCAGCCTACTGAATATGACTGCATAGAAAAGGTTTACAAGCTCCTGCTAAGCCATAAGTCCTTTAATTCTTGAAATATTAGACTTGTTTCACTATTGCTATAATATGGCTGTAAAATTTAAATTCCAAAACAAGTTTTATGAGTTTTTATCCTCCTCCTCTTTTCTTTTGATTAATTACTCGGTAACTAGAATCGCTGCCTCAGGGCCATACACCTCTGCCAACCAGACAATTTGCAGGAAATATGGTTGCCACCTCCCCTTCTGCTCCAGAGTTACAGCCTTTATTAATGACCAGAGGTGTTTTACATAACATTATGATGTCACAGTGAAGCTGGCCTTTAACCTTTGGATGTCAAATGTCATCCCCTCATTATTTGATCCTTTTAGACATTTGTGTTGAATTCTGAATTCAATATTAATTCTTGAGCAGCGGCCACAAATTTGTTTTGAGAGGTCTCTGTGACCTTTGACCTTTAACCAGCAAATTGTATGTAATCTATACATGACACAAATTATATTGTTGTGATTGCAGTATAACAAGTTGATATTTTTCGTTATATAACTGAATGACGCCCTCTGGATTTAGCTGGTTTGAAGATGCTTAAACTGCACATATGAAAGAAAAGTGGTACATCGCAGTATAAACTGTGTAGTGCTGCTGTTTTCTGTCTCCTCTGTCTCTGATATGTTATTCTTGTCATGGCAAAGCTGCTGTCGCACAACTTTAAAATGCCAGCCTGACCTTTATCAGTCTGCTTGAGACATAAGCTGCTCACAGTGGAAGAGTAACAGCTACGCTAACACACACTCACATGTGTACATGTGCTGTACAGACATACATACAGTATGGGTATATATGTTTTCACTGTCCCTGTCTCCAGTGGACACTTACGCTTGAAAATGGAGGCTGAGTCCTTTTCACCCAGCTGACAGCATTCAGACAATTATCACTGTCTCAAGTGGAAAACTATTAAGCTGTGAAGGAAAACAAGAGAGACGGGGAGCTGCTCAGACTTGACCTCTCTGGAGATATTTGGATTTCAGATCACAAGCCAAATAAATAAATAAAGTCCTTACAGACCATAATCCATGCATGAGTATTTTCACAGTCTGTATTTTTTGATAACACTTTGATTTCCACTAGGACGTGTTCAATGTTTGTATTTCAATAAACAACACCATGAAGTAATATTTGAATATAGTAGTTTTGCTGTATTTTTCTTCTCCTGGGTGAGCTGTCATTCTGTTTAACGGGGTTTTTATAGTCTAGTCTTTTATTAGCTGTGCCAACTGCTTGGCTCCAGGCAACAGCAGTTTTCATCTGGATTGAAATATTTCAATAAGCATTTGCAAAGAAATCATCTATAGTCATTTGTGGAAGAAGCCAACTGAGTTTGGTGTCACAATGAGTTTCACAGTTGTGGTTTTAAGGCTAATGTTTTAACAGATGTTGAATTGATCGCCATGAAGTTTGGTATGAGACAGTCGTTATTGTCAGGATGACTAGTAATCACTTTGATGACCCTCTGTGTTCTCATGAAGCTCCATCTCAAACCAAAATTTTGGTTTAGAACTAAATAAATGCTAAGGTACCAACATTCCCATCAGCCCTAGCTGTACTTATCATTACGTGCTCATGGGAAAATGTGTGCATGATAACACACTAAATTAAAATGGTAAAAATGAGTCCAGCTTGTTAGCATCGTCATTGTTAGCATGACTCTCTCTCACTCTGAACAAGGGTACACAACAATCATGTGACTGCTTTCAGGTCACAACTCTCCACTTGGTGGACTGTTCATCAATGGTGGATGATTATTATTACTGATGGCCGTCATTTGAGACGTCGCAGCAACACTGGTGATGTGAATGCGAGCTGCGGTACACAGGTGTGGTTACTTTTTGCCGCTTTATCTTTGCTGGCTTCTTGAGACTGGAATGTGTCTGTCGTGTCAGTCACTGATCTCAGCCAATCACACTGAAAATCAGCCTTTTTTGATCAGCAGCCGATTGTTTGGTGCATCTGTGCTATCAGTAACATATTTTAGGCCCAGCACTGAAACGCTGGCCCTGAGGATAAAACTCAGGAGTGGATAAAACTCAGCAGGACCTGGATAGAGGCTTTGTTCTTAGTTCTTTACAAAGACAAAATACAACGGGCTAGTCCTATATGCACTGTCACAAAAAGGCCTGTTTGGGTACAGCATGTAGATAGGCTCAGTGTATGTATATATGACATGAAGTCATAAGATCAGATCACAATTCCTCTTAAAACCAATGCCCAATGCAACGTGTCTCTATATAATTTCATTAAACTGTAGATTTCATGTTTTAGATTTACAGTGTCATTATAAGAGAAGCAGAAAATGCCACAGCAGACAACTCACAGAATGAAAATGAGCATGCACCTTCATGCTACCATCCATTTTTCCCTCTCTGTCACTTGACATTTCAGTCTTCCACGAACAGTTGGGACAAATTTTCCCACAGCCACTTGAACTTGCTGTTTGAAGCTTCATGTTAAAATAGGTCAAAGACTTGTCAGACGTGTCCATGTCAGACCTGTGACCTCAGTCTGACCTTCGCTGGCCCCATCTGTTGTCCCGAACCCTGAAGGTTTTCTACATTTAGTCTCTGCTGTGTGTGCTGAGTCAGCAGAGTCCTGGCAGTCAAATGAAGCCTGGCAGCTCAGACACAGTTCTATAGCATGCAGTGATGAAGAGTCTGGTCTGTCATTTTAAAGATCACTGAGATGATCAAAAAGTGGGTTGGATTTTCCTGGATTTCAGTGAATGTTTGTTTCTAGTAAACAGCTGATCCAGCAGCAGACAGTAACAGCATTTTTATGACCATGTACAACCATCTAGAGAGTTGTACAGGCTCCACTCTGTCTTACTGTATAGTAAAGCGAGTGTACAGACAGACTCCAGTGAGACAGCTGTCTGTTACAACTCCAGGAATCCTCGTAGTGGAGTAGACCAGCAAACAGCATTTAATGACTTAAATATGAAAGTTTCAGCATGTAAACTATATACCCCACAGTTTTATTTCAGTCATGGAGGCAGTTTATCTGACCTCTGGTGACCTTGAGAGGTCACTGACCTCTCCTTTCCAGTTTTTGCCCCATTTCACCATGATAAAATATAGTATGATGCAATTTTTTTCCCCTGATGAAGACACTAGCTTGCTCCTGTGGCTATGAAATATAATTTTCATAAGAGCAGTAACTTTGCACAGAACCTCGCAATGTCCAGGTATAAAGGTAGCTAGAGCTTGTTAAAAAGCATTGACAAATTGCTGCATGTTCTGTGGGACATGACTAGCTTGCATATCAGCAAACATCTAAGAAGTCATATCTCAAATTTCTGCATGTCTGAAAACTAACTTCCCGCATAGCAAAATCATATTGAATCAACGCTGAAGTGTGGTCAGGATCCATCGGGCAGAAATACTGATTCAACGTTGATACCTGACGTTGAAGCGGAATTGAAAGTGCTCGTTACGACACATGTTGAATCACATGATTTTCAACCATAACTGACACTGTATCCGTTTTGATTCAACGTTCAGTCTGCTGCTATGTTTTAATTGATTTTACATTGAAATAATGTTACTGAATCGATACTGAAACCAATACGGAAAGACTGGAGAAAGTTTCCTGCTTTGGTCATAAAACACACAATACTCTCCATATGTGCTGCACTATAGAGCGAACTCTGTGTGGGGACCTCTGACCTGTATAAATTACTTTCACCTGATGAGAAATTTCACAGGAAATAATTCAGATTCACGTGATTAGATGTAAAGATAAAGAAATAAGAGTGCTGTGCTGCTTGCAAAGCTGAAACACAGTCAAATCCAAGACATAAGGAGGCTTTTCTTGCTCTATTTTACTGCTTGGCAATGTTCAGAGGACTTATTAGTATCTTTTGCAATTGTTGCATGGCTATTTTTAGCATCAACATTTGTTTACGTATCAGTCTAGAGTTCAGTATAAAGCTTCATGCCTCTGCTGAAAGGACGGCTGTCTCTATCAGTGTAAAGGCAATGTCAGCGTTATCTCCTATTTTGTTTCAATTAGTTTTTTGTCTCTTACTCATGTTAGCACATCAACAACTAAACTTTTGGCACATCTGGGTCATCTCATCACTTTCCAATACTGAGCCAGTGTAGCCTCCAGTCTGCCTTGACGATGAAGCACAGTTCAGAAGATGCATTATAACTTCTTGTAATTTATATACAAAACATACTGTTATAGTTGTATAACTCTGAACTGCAGACTAAGATTTAAGAGGAGGTAGACGTAAGAGAAGTCTTGTAGAGAAAGCAAACAAAAAATGAGGGCACGAATAAATAAAATAAATACAAATTAATAAATAAAGTGATGGTATTTCTCCTCCCTTTCATCCCAGTGTGTACTCCCTTCTTCTCTCTCTGCCCCACCACTTCTACTCTTCACCAGCCTCCTGCCTCCCTTTCCTTCAGGTTCAGCTGCAGTTCATTGGAGGCAGTGAAGTATTTAAATACTTTTGATCTGTGTCCTTTAACAGTGATTTGTAGTCTATTAGACTGAAGTGCTGGAGGTGTGGACGCACAGATGAAAACACACACAACTGGCAGAGGGACAGCATGTAATGATTTCTTTGTTTACCGCCAGCGGCTGAAGCGCAGGGTCGAGGAAAAGAAAGACAAAGGAGGCAAAGGAAAGACAAGATTTGTGAAAAAGTGATGTAAATGAAGATAGATGTATGAAACGATAAACTCCTGGAGGCCTGATACACATGTTGGCTGCCTCATCTTTCTGATTTTAGCTTCCAGATACACCGGGAAGAATGAACACAAGTGCACCGGCACACACTGACCCACTGTGCTAACGCTCATGTGAGGACACACACAAAGGGAAAAGAGTGCTGCAAAGCAGAGCTGATGCAGCGGTTAGTGCTTCGCAGTTTGTCCTTGAAGTCTCTTCTGAAGAAAGAGCCAAGCCAGACTGTCTGCGTGGCTGAGTGTTCACTAACACTGATAAAATACGCAGTACATTACCTTCTCTCCTCTAGAACACAAACTTGTATGAATCTGCTTTAAATTCTGTGCAGAAGGTGAAGCACCTGCTACACAATCCATCCAAATAAATTAGTGTGCGCTTGTTCTACATCACCTTCTCTGAGATCCTCTTTAACTGATAATGACCTAAAATCAAGGCTTATATAATAGAGGCACAGTCCTTTACCTCAGTGCCTTGTGAAATGTTTTGTTGCGCAGTAAGACTCAGACTATTTGGGGTGTTTGCCCTATTTTCCAGTCGTCACTGAAGTGGTTCTTTGCTAAAGACATGCTGTAAGGTCACAGATGATGCACATGGCTCAATTTTCTGGTGGAAAAAAAAAACAGAGGGGAGAGGATTATTTTAGACATGAGGCTGAGAGGAGACATGGAGAAAAGAGGAGGAGAGGCAAGATGGGAGTCAAGGGAGAGATTAGAGGAAGCTGAATGGAGAGAAAGCATCATATGTGAGGAGAAAGGGAAGCAGACAGCAAAAGTGAAGGGATGAGGATGTGGAGGGAGAGAGGGAGAGACAGGGGGTGGACCCAGGGGAGGTATCAATGAGGATATCGATCTGTCCATCCAGCACACGTCTGCCGTCCTGTCACTGTCTTCCCTCATTTATTCGCATCACCAACATGAGATGGATTTCTTTGCCGTAGCTTCTCTGAATTTGAGCGTAATCAGTATGGACAGAAGGATCAAAGAGGAGGAGGGGGAAAAGGGGAGAAAAGGGGAAGTCTAACCAGTCCAGAGCCTAACTGAGGGATTACACTGCCACAATTATGTGACATATTATGGATTCTGGTGACATTGTTAACAGAAGAGACGAGACTTCAGACTTCCAAAAACCCAGCAGGACATGGGGATAATCCAAAAATCGCTTTAAAAACAAACATGTTCCATATTTTATCACAGATTCAGTGACAGCAGAACGGCATCTTTTGCTGTCTCCTGACGTATTTGAAAATTCACTGTTCGGCTCTCTGTGCTTTGTTGTAATTCATACTGACAAGAAACAGAGTTGTCAAGACGTTTCACTCAAAATTATAACTGTTGGGGGCCCTCGGTGGAAAGTCAGTGGATCTAGTCCATCAGTGGGGTTCATCCTCTGGGAAACACAAATGTCTGTTCAAATGTCACAACAATATCGCAGTGAGCTCAGCCAGTGAACCAACGGACTGGCTGCTAGTGTCACTGAAAACAACTTTAAAATAATTAAACCCATTGAACAGTTTCAGCCATAAAATCATGATACAAAGATAAAGAAATAAATAAACTTGTGAATTGACTCACTTAATTAGGACTGTGTGTATATTATTATTATTATTATAATGGTTATTATATCTATATATCTGTCTGTCTGTCTGTCTGTCTGTCTGTCTGTCTGTCTGTCTGTCTGTCTGTCTGTCTGTCTGTCTGTCTGTCTGTCTGTCTTCTCATGCTCATTTATTCAATATCTC
>OMNW01007686.1:0-16254 GCA_900303245.1 Selene dorsalis
TGATATCAGCCTGATTGGACAGACGGGGTGTGTTGGGGACAAATTTAGCTTCAAGAAGGATAATCGCTCGGATTACTCCGTGTAATGTGACACGGAGGATGCTTTAGAGCACCCAGAAGTTCGCAGATCGGTCCTTGACAGAGATCAGCGGAAGTGGTCAGTGTGAATTCATTTCATACGTCCAGAGCATATGAAACGGGAGCACAGAAGCGGTCGGAGAGCTTCCTCTGGACATTTTAATACTTTTTTTTTTCCCTCCCCCCACCGTGAAAACCGGTCACTATTGGAATTCACTGAAACGGGCTTTAATTCAAGCGGACCTCGGCTCCGTGAAGGACAAACGTCCAAACTTTTTACAGCCACATTTCAAGCTGACAGAGGTGACTTTCTGATACTCAAAGGACCATTTCAATAAAAAACAAAAAAAAACAAAAAACCCCAAAAGCCGAGGTTTAACAATAGCCTGTCAGGAGTTGTTTTCACCTTGGTTTGACTCGAGCGGCACGATGTTTACTTCCTTCTCCGTCTCTTTCCCTCCACTCCGGCCGCAGTCATGACTGTCAAATATGTAACGCCTTCTATCTTGAGGCCAGGACATGTCAGGAGTTGATTGTCTGCTCTGAATTAAAATATCATGCAGTCTGAGGAGCAATCTAGCCGACCACTCGCTCTCAGTGACTTTGCGTGAGCGCAAGTTTCTCGCTCGCCGGCACCGTCCGGCGCGCTCTGGATGTCGCACGCTTTTTTCACAAGCAATTAGCGAATGCAACAGTCAAGTGCCATTTAATTCATGCAAAATAAATTAAATATCGAAAATTAACAAACCTTAAAATTGAGCGAGGCTGGAGGAATGTTAAATGAAAGCTTTCCTCGTCTGTGTTGAAAGGTATGAAACACAGCCTGCACAGTGCGACCGAGTGGTCAAAAGCACTGCACAGGCAATGATGCAGCGTCTGCACTGACCTTTACTTCTCCTCTAAGAGTAAATATGAGAAAATGTATGAAAGAACAAAAATATTCTCCTCTCAATGTGACTGAAAAAGAAGGAGCTGCTCATACGTAATGTAATCTGTGTGCATGTGCTGAATTTCTATATATGACATAGAACAATTTAGACACCCTTAATCCATATGTTAGATCAGCAGGGTCCAAAATATATTTTCGTATTATCATCATTATATATAATATATAATGTAAGACGTTTCTGTGTGGGTGGATCTTGACATAATCTGCTACTGTGGCTCACCAGTGATCAGCTGATTGATAAAGCTTGTTATAAAAACACCTCCCAACCCGTCACATTCACAAAAAGCCACCTGCCCGTGCACGTTCAGATTACGTTTATCTGCAGTTTGTCTTTTTGGGACCACACCACTTTAATTTCATTTGCAGATTGCGACCTCGGCCCTCATCTCTTAACCAAGCTGCGTTCTGGAGCCAAGTTCAAAAGGAGGCTGTAACAAGAAGAAAAAATTAAAAAAATCAACCAAACACCAGGCGTTACCTTGTGGAGGATGAGTGGGCACTCCAGGCCGCATTTGCAGGTTCCATCTGTCAGCAGGTAGGTCTTCACCTGCTCCAAGCTGGACAGCACCGAGCTGCTGGGACTGCACACAGAAAACAACATTAGGCCGAGGGCGGGCTTCAGCCGGGGCGGCTCCACAGAACAAATGCTCCTGTGATATCACATGTTGCAGCTGCACTGTTTGAAGAGGGCTGGGTGGATATATATTTTTTAAAGTGACGTTCCTGGAAATCAATAATATTTCACCTCGTGAGAACTTCCACCATTTAACATGAAGAAAACAAACCATGCAATCAAATCCTAATGCTCAAACATTTATTTCTCCTTGTTGTTATGGTTTCTAGAAGGATTTTAAGAAATAGGAACCTGATGGGGAGGTCACAGCTGCAGGAAAGAAGGTTTTAACCCATGAGGAATAAAAATCTTAGCATCCAAAAGAAATGAGAAAAACCTTATGATACCTTTGCCACCAGTGACAGAGGAACACTGCGTACCACCAAAACAGCAGAACACTGGTAAGCTGACAAAAACATCCAGCTCCGACTGAATCATCAGTCAGAGCTGCAGTGAGAGTATCTACCGGGAGGATCTGTAGCCGCACATCCCCGCAGCTAATGCACATTTTAAATGTTAAGAATATGAGCAAACGCAAGTGTGCGGTGACAGTATCAGGCCACGGTCACAGAAGCAGACAGGATTCTTTCCAACACCCAAAATAAACCTGACACCAGCCGACCGCTTTAGTTCATTGTAGCTGGTAAACACACGTGCTGGTGTTGGGATGTCGGGAAGGACACCGACCTCCAGTCCGCCCGACACGGTGGATGTCAGAGAGTCCGGCTCATTAGTCAAATCCGGTTTATTTAACGTTCGCCAATCACATCCCAAATTTACCAGAAACAACCTGCGCTGTGATAAGAGCATTTAAGAGAGGAAGCCCATCGAAAGCAGCCACTGCGTTTCTGTCCGTCTCCTGCAGAGCCGATCAATTAGAGGAACTCCGTCCATGTGTAGTGAGTAAACAAACCTATCGGTGGTTATTTGATTTGAAAGGAAAAGCCGAGGTTTACCACAAACGTATCAGGGCGAAATCTGTTTTTACTAAACTCATCTGTTTTCAGGCCACGCTGGAGATTAAACATTGGATTGATAAACGGCTCCTCAGATGTGATGATGTGCTTCTTTTCTCTGTTGGACAACAATTTAAACTGTCTTTTCTTGAATTTTGTCAAAACAGAGAAAAGTCATTAAGGGACTTTTTTCTTTTCTTTCTTTTTTTTTATTGTGTTAATTGAAGAACGGGGCGATGATCACATGCAGTAATGAGAAACTGTCAAATATCTGTGTGATTTCTTCATGTTCTTAGTCAAAGGATGCACAAAATATTCAAACTAGACACAAAAGCTCTTTGATTATATCAATTCAGAATAAAAAAAAAAACTGCCTTGGCCTGTTTTTCCGTGTCTTTTCTGACATGTTGTTGAACAAATCAGAGCTTGAAAATCATCCTCATTTGTTATGCACTTGATAAAACAATTTCACAATCAACACGAGTCCAGAAATACAACCTTCAGTGCCTTAACTGGTTGTTTCCCTTCAAAAACAAATGTTGTAATTTTACTTTCCTCTTCCACTTCAGACTGTGAAGGGCAGCGTTGGGCCTATGAAGCTCGTTTTTCTCAGTTTAAAAATGTTGTCATCCTCACTGATGACCTCGTCTTACCTTATGTACACGACCCCTCCGCCGTGCTCCGCCTTGCGCTGCCAGCCAATGGGGACCTGCACAGGGACGGCCTGCCTCTCGTCTCCCGCCTCACAGTCCTTTCCGCCATTCATTGCTCCACTGGTTTTACGCTCGACACCTCAGAGGTATATCTATCAGACATCAACCAGTGTCTTCGCAATGCACGTCATGTTCGTCTTCCAAAGCCGTGGTGGAGGGGGTGGTGGGAGGGCCGATGAGGAAGAGGAGGAGGAGGAGTAGGATGGGTAAGGGAATGCAGGGTTATGCTTCAACGTGGGGCTGTGCTCTCGGGTGGAGCTGGATGGGGTGGTGGATGAGTGGGGTGGTCGGGCAGGGTGAGGCGAGCTCACGGCAGGCCCTAACCGTTGAGCTGCTTCATGGCTACGGTGCTGAACTGCACGTGGACTTTCATTACTGCATCTTGTCGCTCAGAGCCATCCGACTCGGGAAGATGCCGAGGCTGAGAAGGAGAGGATGGGGAGCTGTGTGCTTTCAAGGGGGAGGGTCCTTTATCACTAGTTGTTCACCATTTGTCTTGTGCCGCCTGGAATACCGTCCCTCAGTCAAGACAGGTTCAACATATTGGTTCCCAAACGCAGTTGGGTAGTGGTATTCCCATGGTTCCTGTGGGGAGAGAACAAGAGCGTTCAGTTTCTAATCTAATCAGCTCCGGGCACAGACGATATAAATGGTGCAAAATAGATTTCTGACACCAGTGTTTTCATTTACAGTCACTTATCACTGACAAGGAACCTGCAGGATGATGCTCTGAAATGGACAAAATTACAATTTTAAAGGGTATTTTTTTCAAATGTGTCCCCACTCACACACTAATCTGACTCGTTGTATTTCCCCACTAATATAATCCATTAGTCTGGTACGTGCTCCGATAACGACCTGATTAGGAAGATCATCTATTGGCCGCGATGAGACCAATTCACAACAAATTCGTCTTTTTCATCAGTGTCGTAACGCGTGGCGGACAGCCTCAAACTCACTTTTCAGCGCCCAGCTCTGGCCTCGTGTTACCTTCGATAAACTTCAGCGAGCACTGCGTTGAAATCGGCGCTCAGAGCTGAGTAACAGGTATCAGGGGTGAAAACTCAGGGTGTCGACTGATCCCAGCTGACAATGAGAAAATACAAGGACTCTTCACATCTGTATATCTTATTTTAGATACGTAGATTTTTTTTTTTACGCACTGCAGCCTATGAATCATTCGCAAACATGGCAGGATTTAATATTTACGCAGGAGACACTGCAAGTCCTTTATTTACCTAATATGTTCAGGTAAGAATGAAAGAATAAGCACAACAGCCATCCCATCACTAACTGTATGGAGCTCAGCTGATATCTCATCAGCTTTATAAGGTCATTGCAAGATCTCATACCAATCCAGTGCATTGGACAGGCAGATGTAAATAAAAACCTATTTAGAAAAAGACACGTCTGGTGAAGATATCAGTTCAGTCTGCTGCCTGGTGTCTGTTTGTTTATGGTCCTCTGCAGTTCCATTTCTCACAATGCTCCGAGTGTTTATCCTACAAATAACTAAGGACTGAAACTGGACCAGGACTTGAGGCGAAAAGGTCTTGGAAAATGCCCCCCAAACTATCTCCCTTCCTCTATCTGTTTATCTACAGGTTTACCATAAAGCCTCATTTTGATAGCGTGACTGTCATGTATAAACGTCGCCTAATCAAAAGATGACACCGTTTAATTTTTTATGCGGTATTACTGGCAGTTTTCCCTCTTTCTCAGAAAACGATTTCCACTCGTAGCAGCCCATCAAAGCTGGTAACTCAGGCTGAATTCAGCCGGTGAGTGATGGAGATCCATGTAAAGCCTGCTCTCAGCCGCCAGTGCTGCTGACTCATAACTGCCCTGTGAGCTGCTGAGACCAAACCCAGCGACACCACCACCAGAGGAGGAGGGTACCGCTCACCGTGGCACAGTAAAAAAAACAAAAAAACCAACAACAACACGGCAGCAGTTAAATGTATACCATTTATCTGGAAATATGCAGCTGCAACTGTCGCACCTCTTCATCTCAGGAGGAGTGTCGTCCCGTCTGAGAAACAACCACATCATTAAAATCTAATTTCCCACAACTCCACGTTCAGAAAATGCAGAGGTAACAGAGAAAACATAATTTCGATTGTTGTGTTCACACTGGAGGGGAAAACTAATTATTTTCCCAACAAGTGCTTAGTGCAGCGTTGGATGTCTGCTGCTGTGACAAATATCTCACCTCTATCTTTAAGATTACGATTTGTGATGTTGTCTTTTTTTTTTGGTTGTAGGATGGTGGAGAAGGAAGTGAAGTACAAGATTTTTTTTTTTTTATTGTAACCTTTGCCAAGAACCTAGAATCCCTTAATGTGCCACCTTGCTCATGTGAAAGCATGAATTAAAGCTCAACTTTTACTATTTCCCTGCCCATCTCCCTGCTGCTGTTTCCCTGACTCATGGCTCAACAATTACCGTGTCCAAATTATATACGGTACTCAATGATCTCCAACCTTTTACTGCAGGCTGATCTTTTTTTAAGATCACGCTTTTGGCCTTTTCGCATTTACCGTCCACAGCAACAAGAGAGAGACAAAGAGGCGCGAGGAGGACGGACAGAGGAGCAGAGAGGTTGGTCAAGCTCAGGACACTGTGGACACATAAAATTCTGCCAACGTGAATTCAATTATTCCTGCACTGGAAACATCTTAAGGTGGGTTTTTAAGTGAAGGCAGACATATTTTTGTGTGGTTGCTTTACAGCTTGGACTAACTAAAATGTATTTATAGCTGCATGTAAACGGGTTATACGTGGCTTTGCCTATGCATGTAGCTGGGACCGTAGCTTATGTGCATTTCCTCAGGATGCTTCTGTTCCTTCTCCTGCAGGGTTGGGAACCGAATACAACAAAAGTTTCAGGAACACAAACCTAGAAAAGCGCAGACGCCCTGGTCGACATGACTGCTGCTCACAATCTTATCAAAAGGATAAATGTAATCACAGCTACCGTACTGGAGTGTTCGCCTATTCAGAGAGAAGCCAAAATCCAAGCTACCTGAAAGCACCGCCGACCACTGCTGCATATTTTAATCACCTGATCACATCAGTGATTGATCTGGCTGTACTGAAAAGCAACATAAAAAAGGATTTGCCCAGATTTGGCTCTGAAATAACAGTGAAAGTGGATCCTGAATTTAATCCTATAATAAAACGCCTTTGATAAATGGTAAAGGAGAGTAATAACAACGTCACTGCAGAGTCGTTGATGTCTTTGATATGAAGCAAGACTGCAAAATTAGTGCGTGCCATACATTTGAAGGCATCTAGGAATGTAAATCTGTCCAATTTACAGAGTGAAAGTTGAAAAGTAAACACAATCAACAGCAAAATCTCATTATTTCTCATTTTCCTGCACATCGTAATATAAGGGAAAAGACACAGCACCAGTGTGAAAATATTTTAGGGGTAAAACAAACAGTTTTGGCATGAGACTGCCTCACATGGGGTGGGAATCCAACGAATTTTGGACTCAATCCAGCTGCAAAACTTCATATAAGCAATGTGGACCCAGGGAAGAAGTTAATGCAGAGAAAGACATAAATATAAGCACTGGGGAGTTACAGCAATGCGGAGTCAAGAAGAAAAAAATGTTTCAGATAAGAAATCGCATCAAAATGACTAGTGGAAGCCAAAGCCAGGGGTTTCTTGAGTAACTGAATTTGCGGTCCATTAAGGATGGCAGTTTATGTAAATGAAAATCTTCTAATGTCCAAATTTTAAAGAATATGATCAGGCAAAGTAGCTTGTGTGCATGTCATTACATGGCCAAGAAGTAGATTCCTTCCTCTTATGATCTGGTATCATTAAAGTGGCTCTTATTTTCATTTTTGACACGTTTCATTATTTTACAGTGGAATTATTGCACCGTACCGGCTGTTTATGACTGTCGTGATCACAGATGCTGCGAGTCTGGGGTTTATTTTGCCTGTAACAAATGTCTATCCAACCCACCGACACTTCTAATAGCCTACGCTCATCCTGACCAGACCAGGAAAATGATCCGTCGACTGACTCCTGACGCAAAACAATGACGAAAGGGGAGCACAACACAAGTTTAGCAACCAGTGGATTACAGTAGAGTCTCACTTAGCTCTGTCACAATAGGAATCCTTAATTCTTAACCACGTGCCGACTGAATAAAGCCAATTAAAAGTGATGACAGTGAGAGGGGCTGCATCTCTTGGTCTAGTAAAATCAAGACAACGCAATCTCAGACCAACACAAACCTAAAAGACGCTTTGACCCTGAATGTGCCTCAGAGCAGTCCCATCTTAATCTGATTTAAAATCTGGTTAATATGTCAAACACTATATATATCCAGACACAAGGCCTGTATTTTGAGCCAGCTGACGCACAGACAGGTCACACAATGATGGGAAATCATGTCAGGTGCAATTTAATAGACAATTTATGACCAGATTATTTGCTCACATGCGATTTTTTTATCTCTTGACATGCTGTTAAAAAGAAAATATGTAAATTCGTGGTCACCCTCAAAGGTAAACGAAAGGGCTGTGGTGCTACTAAATTCACCTTGAATATGAATTGTGTTTATTATGCATTATGCACGGTGCAGGACATGCTTACACACATGAATTCCCAGACTACTTCTGAGCATGGATCCCAATGTATTTTGTTTTCTTCTCTGCATCTACGCCTGTGCACTTTGTAATCAGATAAATGCATTAAATACTCAGTGAGGAGCACCTGTCACGGGCTGTCAAATAAAGCAGGAGCTGATCACAGACAGCACAAAGCATTTACAGTTTGTAGAACATGTCAAAAAAGGGAATAGGGAACAGGACACAAACTGTACAACACCATAAAGATAAAGGAGACTCCAACATGCTAGCTACCACTGCTCTTGGAGTAACTGGTTAGATTAAAGCCATTAATTCTCAACCCAGCTGTTAAATCTTGCTGTAACCCCATGGAGTTGGCTAAGGCTAGCTTTGGGGGTAAATTAGCCATATTGCATTTGCAAGCAGCCTTCAAAGTTGACAGCTTCACAACTTGGCTAAGCTGGATGACAACACTTTTCCCCCAAAAACCCGGACAACATGACAACCAGCTTGTGCACAATATCAAAGCAACCCCAGGTGCCCAAACGTTAGATAATAGCTAATTAGCTTGGTGCACATTAGCCAGTCTGCCTCTCCAACTGTGCCAAGTGTTGCTTTATTAACGTTTTAGCGACAGTCGTGAGGCGTTAAAGGTTGTCTGGTTGATCACCGGGTGAGACGTGCAGCCCGGGCTCCATCGCCACCGAGCCTCGGTGTTGAAAAGTGACCGTGTCAACAAGCGGAATCAGTCCTGCCTGACTGGGCTTTTTGATGCATTGGACACAGCATCTGAACTAGCTGGGGGTTAGCATGCCAAGCGTCAGCTGTCTAGCTACCGTTACTTGGCTAGCCAGCTAGCTTGTTGTAACGAAAATGAATTAGAGGGCGAGCTCGGGTACGCTAATAACATTTTAGCATTTATTTAGCGATCCGAAACTGCGGGCCCGCACTTTAAGGACCCGCGGTCCTGGTTCCGATCTCAAATTGTCGAAGTAAAAAGCAGCTAGGCCCGCGTTGGGGTTTCGAGCCAAGGGGCCAGGCAAGGCCAGGGCCAGGCCGAGTTAGCACGGGTTAGCTTAGCATGCTAGCTAACAGCCGTGCAAACCCGTTGCGTTCGCAGAGGGAGAGAGAGAGAGCGAAGAAGAAGAAGAGAGAGACGCTTTTCAGCCACTAACGTTTCTGTCTGCGTCAAATCAAACCGTAAACTGCCCGTTCGCGGCCGGGCATCCCGGCGGATGCGTACCGGTGCTAAAACACTGCAACGAGTGAGCAACAGTGCGTTTCTGACCTTAGGAAAAATAAGAATAAGAAGCCTACCCATTAGTTCTCTTGCCTCTCTGCTGGTTCTCCTACACTGGGATATTGGAAATGATGGAGAGCCGCACTGCGCATGCGCCCAGCAGGAGCAGCCAGCAGATGGGAGAGGTGATGCACGTTTTCATCCAGTGCACAGTTAGACAGGGCCTGTGCACGGCCAAAGTTCACAATGAAAACTATTAAACCAGGCATGTCAAACCGATTCCACAAAGGGCCGATGTGGCTGCAGGTTTTTGTTCCAACCAACCAAGAACACACTGTTAGACCAATCAACTGTCCGAAGACTGAGATCAATTGATTAACTGATACAGGTCTGGTGTGCTGCTGCTTGGTTGAAACAAAAACCTGCAGCCACACGGCCCTTTGTGGAATCAGTTTGACATCCCTGTATTAAACCAAGCAATGACTGATAAAAATGTGCATATATACATAATGTGCATGTATGTATTGATGGAGGTTATTTCAACTACTGCATACAGGATTGCATTGCACCTGATTACTGTTCTAATCATGGATTAATCTGAGATGTATCAGTGTGTATATATAATAGTATACAATATAGTGACCTCTGATTACTTGGTTGCAGGAATCATAAATCATAAATTGATTAGATATTAATCTTAATATAAAATAATGAACATTAAAAGATAAAGACAAGATATTTCAGTATAAACTGTATCTAAAAGATGCAAACCGTCAGTTTGGTTTTTCAAGGTACAACACATGAACCTCATTATGAAATAGTGAACAGAAACTATATCAAATAATATAATAATGTAAAGACATGTTCATTGTCTTGGTACAAAAAAGAAAAGAAAAAAACGCACCCTCAATTTATGTAATAAAACTCACTAATAATCTCATTAACAGGAGGACTTATTTTGCTAATAGCTTGGAGTTATTGTGTCACATTTAATGAGGCCTGTTGTGTTAACGAGGTTACTAGACTGCCAGCTGCAAATTGTTGTAATGTTAATAATTAATTACATTAATTGGAATGTTTCACATAAAAAAAATTACCACCAGCTCTATCACCTGGAGCCTTCTTGCAGCATTTCATGAAACAAAATATTGAAATTGTATGAAGGGAATAACCTGTAAAGAGCAAACTGCTTTTGTACTGAGGTCATTTTCCAGTTAAAATTGTGTTTACATGCATGAAAATAAAACATGTAGTAACACTGGAGGAAAAACCAATGCTCCACTATATAATTTCCCAGGATAAATGATGGTCACAAAAGCTGAAAATAAAATGAGGAGGTCAGAGATTTGAGATGAAAAAGAGAAGCAGCACTGGGTTCAAACGCTTGAATTTTGGTTGAAGGTCAAACCTGAGGAAATGTTCAATTAATCCGGTGTATGGCTGCAGTAAAAAGGCCGCTTCATGTATTTTTAAGGGCAAACACGGGGGTGAATGCGTGAGCAGAGAGTCGTATTTTAGAGTAATGTGACAGGCTAAACGTGAGCAGAGGCTGGGAGACGGTTTGTGAGATATCTGGTGGTTTATTGTGCTTTTTTTTTATCAGTGGGCCAAAAGCCACAGGAAGCGTTTTAAGTATCTCCAGAGCTTCATCATCGCTGTGAATGAGTAAAAGATGTTGTTCTGCAGGCAACCCTCAAGCCAATCAGATGAACCATCCTTCTTCATGTGGTGGTGGAAGATATGTCTCTGCAGATAAAGACTATAATTACCACCAGTAAGGCAATTAGTTCTATATTTAATACTTTTGCTCTACTTTGTACACTTACAAGATTTTGTTTATCCATATAAATAAACAGGTGGGAGGTGGGATAATGTGCTAAACATAATGTAGGTTGTATGGCATATAATAAGCTTTGATGGTATGGATATTATTTACAGAATCTTTGCTAATTATTTGTAAAAGACTATTTCTAATATGTTACTCTAAAAAATACTTTTTTTTTTTTTAGCAAACATTACTCAAAGAGAAGTATTTTTAAGGGGACTATTTTCTTTCCGAGCTCCAGCCAATCACAGCGAGAGATTAAATAACTACAGGAAGTCGTCATAGCTGGCTGAGCAGATTTCCCGCGAAGATTGAGAGCGGTGCCTGAGTGACTTACTGGTTTCCGTAGGTATGTGTCGTTATTACTTCTTATTACTAAGTAATGTTGATCTAAGTGCACAATCTAAAGCCATTTGACCTCTTTTAGACAAATCGTGCTGCGCGTTTACTTCCGCTGCACTTCCGTAACGAGGTCATACCAAACTCCCGTTTTTGAATATGACAGACTAGTGTCTGCTTTTCGGCTTTTTTGTAAATATTAGTACATCTTTGAATACAATCTGTGTCGCTTTCTGAATAATAATAACTCACTTTATAATTCGGTATATGTATCATCTCCTAAAACTGTGTTGTGAAGCCTCCAGCTGTGTTGTAAACAAACCTCCGGGGCCGATCGTGAGCAGTCTTATACTCTTATTCAAGAGGAAATTACATTCATATATATGTTTGTTGTCAAGTCAGTCATATGCCGAATTGAATATAAGTTTGTGCTAATCGACATCAGACCTGAATTAATGTCATCGCATTCATGTATATATGTAAAAATCCAGATCGTTCTTTGTTTTGACGGATACTGAAGCGGAGTTTGGTGCAAACGTCCTGGAGGAACCCACTTTAAAGGCGCAGAGCCTGTAGCCACGTTTCTTAAGGTTTTTCATCTGCTTCGGATTAAACAGAGAACTGTAGCTATGTGCTGCTAAAGAGGGGCCGGGATTTATTTCCAGATAATTTTTCTCATATTGCACTGCTGCTGGATGCAATAAAAAACCCCACACTGAGGTGGTTTTAATGTTCTTTGCGTGTCATTCAGGACCCCCAGAGGAGCCTGCTGCACATTTTTGTCCCTCTGATGTCATGCATTTTAACCAATACACATTATTATCTGCTGTTTAGAGCTGCAGCATCATGGGTAAGAGGAAGGTGACAGATGCTCATCTGCCTGTTGGGGAATGCGTCACGCAGGTAGGTGAACCTGGGTTTGCTGCAGCATGCACTAATAACTTCAGGATGTGCCCCTCTAACGTGTTTACTCACCTTGGTTTGCAGGTGCAGAAGATTTTGAGGGAGAGGCTTTGCCACCAGCAGCTTCCTGACAAGCCACAGGGAGTAGAAGCTCAACACAAGTAAGGAAACCGGCTCAGTTTTCACATGTTTACCATCATTACTTCACATATTAGTGGGTTCTTATGAAGAATTAAGTCATTTTAAGTTACATCTGCAAAGAAAAACCTGGTGCAGGTGGAAGAAATGAGATGAGAAGTAGATTCACATAATCAAAGAGCAACTCTTCAATATTTAAACAGAAACTGTAGTAGAACTGTCATCTATTATAAAGAGACGACACAGAGCTCAGAGTGAGTCTCAGTGACCCAGTTCAGTCTTACCTGGCTGACAGCACTGCCCCAGTTTGCAGGTTGCAGAGGCTCCCAGCCACAGCGCCAGCATCCCAGGTGCTGCTCAGGTGCCGATATCCACCTAAAACACCCGGGATTTCATCATTAAGGCTAATTAAATGTTGCAGAGCTCTCAAAACACCTTCAGAGTTTGCAAGTACAGAAGCATGGTGGGTATTGTAGTCAAAATCGGCATCTTTTCAGACACCTCCTGGAGCTGCTGAAGCGGACGGCCGTCCACGGGGAGAGCAACTCGGTGCTAATCGTCGGTCCCAGAGGATCGGGAAAAACAATGGTGAGCTTAAAATGGGCTCCTGGGTGAAAGTGTTTGAAAAGATGATGAATTGCGGTGAAGTGTGTTTTTTTTTTTTAATCCTGGGAGGGTTGCAACATGTGACGAGCTCTGTGTTTGCGCTTTTGTGTTTCCAGCTGCTCAAGTGTGTGTTGAGAGACCTGCTGGAGGAGAAGGAGGCGCAGAAGAACCTGCTGCAGGTTCATCTCAACGGTACGGCCTCCGCACCCTCACTGCACTTCATCTAATTAATTCACCATTCAATTGTCTGGTTTCTCCTTTAACACGGTAGATATTAGACAAAGAACAAGAAAACTAAGATGCTACAATGACAAGATTACTAGATACATGTCCCTCCTGTCTGCTGCAGGTCTCCTGCAGACTGATGACAGAATAGCACTGAAAGAAATAACGCGGCAACTGCACCTGGAAAACGTTGTCGGCGACAAAGTGTTTGTAAGTAACAGTGAGAGAGATTTAGTATCAGTTACACAATGAATTAAACCTCCAACAAAAACCTGGTTGTGTTTCATTTCAGGGGAGTTTTGCAGAAAATCTGGCTTTCCTGCTGGAGGCGCTGAAGAAAGGTTTGAAAACTTTCAAAATCTGGTTATGATTTTAGTGTTACTTTGACATTGAAGGTTATAAAAGTGTGCTGTAATGTTTGTAACGTCCAGGTGATCGCAGCAGCAGCCGCCCTGTGCTCTTCATCCTGGATGAGTTCGACCTGTTCGCCCACCACAAGAACCAGACTCTGCTCTACAACCTGTTCGATGTCTCCCAGTCCGCCCAGGCGCCCATCGCCGTCGTCGGCCTCACCTGCAGACTGGTGCGCCTCAATATCTGCTTTCTCAAAAAAAACCCCCAATAAAACCCATCGTTTCTAAAGAACTATTTCATCTACTTGTAGGATGTTCTGGAGCTGCTGGAGAAGCGGGTGAAGTCTCGGTTTTCTCACCGTCAGATCCACCTGCTCAGCGGCCTGACGTTGGCTCAGTACCTGGAGCGGGTCAGGACGCAGCTCAGACTGCCGGACCATTTCCCGGACGCCAAGTTCGCGGAGGACTGGAACGACGGTATCGAGGTGAACACACCCGGCTGGGCAGCTGTCGGATTAGAAACTTAGAAAGTTTCTGTGCTGCAGCAGCAATCGTTCAACTCCTCTTTGTGTCTCTGTAGACTTTGTGTGCGGACAAGTCAGTGGAGGAGGTTTTACAGAGACACTTCAACTCCAGCAAAGACGTCCGCTCTATGCACATGCTGCTGGTGAGAGCAACACACCTTTCTTTATCTAGTCTTCCATATAGATTAAGTTACGTTATCTTGCGCCTCTGCTTTCCTTCTTACAGATGTTGTGTCTGAGTCGCGTCTCTGTGGCCAAGCCCACCATCAAAGCTGCCGACCTGCAGGAGGCCAGCAGGCTGTGTTTCGCCGACGCCAAGGCCAACATGCTCCATGGTAATGTCTAAAATGAAAGGCGAAGCGCGCGTGGAGACGCACGCCGCTCCTCCAGACGGGTTCACATCGGTCGTGTGTTTCGTCTCCTCTTTTTAGGCCTGTCCATCTTGGAGCTGTGTCTGATCATCGCCATGAAACACCTCAACGACGTCTACGAGGGAGAGCCCTTCAATCTCCAGATGGTTCACAACGGTACGAGAGGAGAACTCGCTTTGTGTTTTTGGTTTATCTTAAAAAAACATGAGGGCTGTCCAAATAAAAAGACACAAGCAAGATTTAGAAGGAAAAATGGCTTCACAGTTATGATTCTTGGTTTTTACAGTTCGTGTGAGAAAAACCATAAAACGGCATATAAAGGAAAATCTACTGACTGAATCCGCGAGGGAAATAAGATTTTTAGATGCGAGGCTGAAATTGATCAGTTGCGACAGTCACATTTCAACTTGAATGAGATTAAACTCCGCTTCTGTTTGTGTTTCAGAGTTTAAGAAGTTCCTGCAGAGGAAGTCAAACTCCATGTACAACTTTGAGCAGCCCGTCATCATGAAGGTTGGTTAAAAAGCCCTTTATCTAAAACCCTGTTTCCAACAACTTCATCATTTAGTCTGATAGTACTAACTGTCCCTGACCTCACTGTCCTCAGGCCTTCGAGCATCTGCAGCAGCTGGAGCTGATCCGACCCGTTGACGGCTCCTCGGCCAAAACTCAAAGGGAGTACCAGCTGATGAGACTGATGCTGGACCACAGTCAGATCATGGAGGCCCTGCAGAAGTACCCGCAGTGCCCCACCGAGGTGAAGCAGTGGGGCATGTCTGCTTTCGGCTGAGACCCCACCTTCACCTGGACTGAGAGGAAAGTTCAATTATACCGGCTCAAAGCGTGGACCAAGGGAATAAACATGGCTGCTGATGGATCACATGGAGCTTTGAATGTTTGTAAAAATGTGTTGATCTAATAATAAAGACTCTGATGATGAATATGTTCTAACGACCTCTCAGAAAACAGAGCCTCTTCTAGCTTATATTTCACCTTTGGGTACAAACTGGAAAGGGCCAGTGTCTCGCTTCACCTGCTCAATGCTGCCATCTAGTGGTGGATTTCTGCAGTCAACACCGGCCTGGACAGGGAGCACAGAGATCGTTATTAGATGGAAATGGTGGAGATATTAAAAAAAAAAAAAAAGCCATTTTGATCTCCGGCACTCAAAGCTCGTTTCCTGCTGAAGCGACACATTTCATCCTCGTATGCATTCGTGATCAAAGGACACGTGATGAGTCGTCTTCGCGGGAACTGTCAACGGCAGTCATTTTTTCCTTCCAGCCTAGAAAACAGAGCATCCTGTTCATATATGCAGTAAACAGGTCTATTAATAGCAGACACTGCACCAGGCCGATGCACCGAATTTCAGATCGAGGACCTTGTAGCCAGTATTTACATCTCATTACGTCACTAATGATTCACATTTTACAGCAGAGGAAAGATCTCATCATGTCCAAACACATTTTGTGGAAATAAAGAAAACAAACAAGAAACATGAAGATTCACAATCTAAAAACACATTTATTTACATCACGTGGATCTCTTCAGCTGCTAAAAACCATGGCCGGCTAACGTTAGCCGTGAGTCACAGCGCTGATCGGGGACCAATCCTGCCTCCTCTCTGATAATGTACCCAGGGTTTCTGAAGATTTTCTAACGCTTTAATACTTTTTTGCAAAGGGAATTCACTTTTCTCTAAACCTCCCTCGTCCCTTCACCGGGAGGTCAAAGGTCACACGTCAGGGTCAGAGCCCTGGAGCTGGTAAAAACCCAGTAGGTGTACTTGCTCTTTCTGCCCCATTTTCCAGGTCTCAGTTTCTTTGTCCT
>OMNW01007687.1:0-62229 GCA_900303245.1 Selene dorsalis
GAGCGTAGTGTTTTGGAGATGTGTTTGCTGAATTATCATTTCAGAACATTATGAAAATCGTCTACCTGCTGTTTAATGATCCAACATGCACTGGGCTCAAAATGAACTGATGCCTTCAGTAGTTTGACTTTTGACATTGAAGTTTGACTTTCTTTCCTTTAAGGTTAGCAGAAGGACTTGAGACAGGGGAACAGCCAGCCTAGGGTAAACAAACAAACAAAAAACTATCGAGCAGAACCTTTAAACTTCACTGATAAACACATTGTTTTTTGTTTGTTTAATTTACACAAGAACAAAAATCTACGTCTTGGCTGTAGAGTCATATTTAGCAATCAGATCAGAGAGACAAGTGAATACAAGTATTTCACCTCTTAAATTATTCAAAACAAGAAGTGTAAAGTGGAAATCTTCAGTTTGGAGTTTTTGTGGGGGATGAGCTGTAAATTCATGAGTTTGGAGAGGATCAGATGAGACGTGAGGCTTTGCTACTGTACACAGAGGTGGGATAAGAACCGCCAAGTGAGAGCATAGGATGGGAAAGTCAAGGGTAATTAAGAGGTGTGGCCGGAACCTCCAGGTGAGCCTTACCTGGCTGAAAATAGAAGACCACCTTAGACGAAATGAAGACAAAGTGATACTTAACAGCGTATCCTGAGGCTGCTGAGCACATCTGGTCAGAGTGTTGTTAAAGGGAACCTGCTAAATCCATTATCATCTCAGAGTAGCTTAAATTACAGCCACAGAAGAAGAAAAAACAGCTGTGAGAGTGATAACCTGTGAGAAAACTCCCCTAACGCACACTGACACAGGCCAGCAGGTTAACAGGGTGAGAGATTGACTACCAGTTGTAAAATACAATCAGGGAGGGTGTGTTGCTATGTCAGTCAGAGTGTAATGGAGTCCTAATGTCACAAGATGTGAGGGGGAAAGTGGACATTGTCCCACTGAATGAGCAAAATCTTGGTGTGTGAGTGTAATGGCAAAAAGCTGGACATGACATGCTAACTCCTGCCCACTGGACCGTGTTTGGATACATCTTGTTATCTTGGATGTGATGTTGCTGGAACGGGAGTAAAAGTTCCTTCCTTGGAGAAATGCTCTCCAAGAGAAATCGTGGGGCTCGACTAGAGGCCCCTGCTCAGGTCGTATGAGGGGGCCCTTTGGTATTTGAAGGATGGAGTGATGACAGTGGGACATTGTTTGTGTATAAAAAGGAAACAAAGTGAAACAGCTCTGAACATGTCAGCCCCCTCTGCTTGTCACCTCAGAAAAAATGTGTGTTGACCCGGCACAACCAACCAACAACACTGTTATAGTGTGCTGAACTGCTGAGGTTACACACATGGTTATCCTGCTGCCCTCAGCCTGAAGTTTGTTTGTTTGAATTTCCATTTTGCACAATTACATGCTGCGCGACCAAGATTTAAATTAAAACATTAGGCCTAAATGAGCTTTGGTCAACCTGCTTAGTTTTATTTTTGTCATCTTAATGTTGCTATAATAAAGTGCCTTGTTTTATTACACCTTCTCTTATTTTCAGTTTTATTGTATGTGCAGTTTACAAAAAACCCTACAGCTTGTGATTTTCACGCTTCATGATGACTGGATTAAATTACTGAGATATGACTTGTTGGTTTGTGGGCAGCCTGTTTGTAGGCTTTATGTTATGCTAAGCTAAACTATAGGCATCTCCTGGGTCCAGCTTCATATTTAACAGTCATCTCAGTGGTACCAGTGTTCTTATCTAACTCCACACACCAAACCCAAAGAAATACATTTCCCTCCATGTCAAACTCTTCCTTCAGTTTGTTATTAAAAATGGCTAATTACAGAAACAAAACAATGTTATGATACAAGTGTATATATACATACATACATACATACATATATATATACATCTGTTTATTTAAATAACAGTGCGACACATTTGGATCTGTTCCAGTCCTGTAAACACCACCCGTCTGGGGAGCCAAGCTGATAAAAATCAAATGACCCAGTTCCTCAGTGATGACACAGTATATCGGCTGTGAGTTCTGGACGTGCCCACATGTTGGCTACGTTACATTTTTCTGCCGTGTGCTCTACCACACGCCAGACCAGACGCTTCCTGCCCACGCCACCTCATGGTGCCATATATATAGACATTTAGTCCACTTGGCAACAGTGAAGATCGCTCCATCACTCCACAGGGTGAGTCCCATGACACATCTTTTGACCACACAGCCACAGTGGTGATAAGACGCCGTGCTTGTCGGTCAGATGGGGTGTTTGTCACGGTACCGACAAGGTTAGGGCCTTGTGCGGGTTCTGGCAGACACACTGTGCTGCAAAGGGCATGGAAATGTCACAATGCTTGAACAGAACTATTAATGAAAAGTACTTGTGGCATCCACGTGATTCACAGGGATACAACGTGTACACACAGACCCACACGCACACACTCACAGACATAATGTGCGGAAGCCGTCCTCTGTTACAGTGTGTGTTCTAGTGTTGATGACAGTCACCTGTGTTGTGAGCGTGCTGACCAGGTGGGGCAGACAGCTGCAGGGATCTATTTTAGTTTGATATCAAATGTGACGACCTAATATAGGCATGAGGACAGTGTGTCTCTCTGCCTGTATCATAATGAAGAATTAGTTTCTGATATTTATCAATCCAATTTTACCAAAAAAGATATTTCTCACCATAGATCCAGCACTGACAATTCTGAATTAATGTCTGGCTAAAGCACTTATTGATCCAGACGTTGCGCAAGGACAGAGAAGTACACACACAAACACAAACACACACATGCAGGGTGGTCAAAATGTACTTGTTCAACTCTTCCCTGCTTCATCTCATACCTGCTGAGGTTTTTTCCTGACAGACAGGAGTTAGGCTTGGCTGCGTGAGGGCTTCCCCCCTGAGACACTGGCCCACCACAGCATCAAAAGGATGGTTTATGAGAGTGTGCGTGGGGGGAATCATGATCCTGTACGAGGCACTTTCCGAAAATACTCAACAGGGTATTTTCCAAAAGAGGCGTCTTTTAGCCTGCTCGTCCTTGTAAGCTAACCACCTGTGCTGGCAGCGGGAGCGCACCCCTCCTCCTCACTTCAGTGTGAGACGGCCAGGGCCGAACTGGAGCTGCGTTTGTTTCGTACTAATCCTACTTATGAAGGAGACAGCTCTTATACCAGGAGCCAGCTTTGATCCCCAACAGATGAAGACAAAAAAAAAAAAGAAAAACGCTTAAGCTACTTAGACAGCCTCCTTTTTCTTTCACTTCCTTCTTCATCTCTTGGTTCATCCCTCACCTCGCTGCCCTGAAGATCTGCAATGTTGAGGCAGGAGGTCAGTGAGGTTGTGCAAGGCGGTTGACCCATATGCCTCTAAATCAGGGTGCGCACATAGTTTTATTTTATATATTAATCTAATACACCTTAAGGTACACAAAACACGTAAACGCATACACAGAGCATCCTGCAGCTATTGCAGTATTCACACACTCGATGTGTTTGTGTTTTTCGTGTCCCAAAATGAAGCTTCAAAGTAAATAAATGCAGCTGTGTTGAAACTTGTGTCAACACACACATCTGCATGTCGGGTTCAAATCGTGAGGTCAGACGACTTGATTCATTCTAACATGCTTGCTGTTATAAATATCAGAAAACAGTGTGAGGATGTGTGTGTTGCTGTGCAGCAAATGCTCACCTACTGCTTTGGTTTGGCTTTGTGAGACTATATTTTCATTTTACTAGTCTGAATATTACATCCACCGCTGCAGGTCATGATAATTAACATCATGTGACCACTGCCAGATTCAGCCGACAAGAAAATGGTCACACATGTGCTTGTGTGTGTGTGTGCGTGTGTGTGTGTGTGTTGATGTGTTTGTTTTCCAGCTGCAGTGACAGGATGGACCTTTGCAGCGACCCTTGAACTGAAAAGTATACTGATACAGACATCCCACAAACTCTTTTCAAACTCCAGGTGTCCAATATACACACACACACACACACGCACACACACACACACACACACACACACAAACAGAGAAAGAGAGACAAATTTCACAGTCAACCAGATGATGATGTATATCCACTGAGGTCTGGGAAAACTCTGCCCATTCATAGTTAACCATTTATAAAGCACACAAACTCTACAATTTTAGACATCACCCAATTCCCTGTTGTAGTCTCACTTTCTCTCACAAACACCAACACACACACACACACACACACACACTCTGTTTGAAGGTTAAGGAGTACAGCTGGAAGCTGCTGCCAGACCCCCCTCCTCTGTCACTCTCAGTAATCAATCTGTCAGTATGGTAATTAACCTACAGAGTAAAGTAAGCATGACTACTGAACTGCCCCACTCCATCTAACATTCCTCTCCTCCTCCCGCCGATTCCTGCTCACACTCCCCCTCATTTGGTGGCAGGCAGGGGCTGCTCATTTGCTGATTGTTGGGGGCTGTGATATCTTCAAGTGTGAGCGTAAAACGAAGGCCTCTTTGTTTTCTTTTCTAAAGTGTTGGCCACCATGTCTATCACTTATGACAACATTGCACCCTCAGAAGTAACGCGCCAAGAGCTGAGAACACAGAAACGCTGTCGCAGCATATCCTACAGAGACTGAACTGATGTGTCACACAGTGACAAAGCTCCAGTTGAGACACTAAGTTAGAAGAGGATAGAAGTGACAGGACAGAAGATAAAGAAATTGTTGCCGAAATGATCCTTTAAACTTCCTGTTCTCAATAATTTTCTGTTCCTGCAGTGACACAGTTTTTGATAACGTCTATCATTTTTCAGTAAGAAGTGTCGAAATGGATTGCAACAATAATCAGACTGTTACTTTGACATTTTGGGAATCAGCTTGTTCACTGTCTTGGGGTTTTCATGGAGGGTTGATCTGAGTTTGGCGTTTGAGGCTAGTTTAAGGTGTGGTTGAGGTGCAGGGGAAGTGGCTCCTCTACCAAAAGAGAAATGTGACACCAGCTAATTGACTTGTGACTCCAGCTCTGTGTGTTTTTGGCTGGCTGTTGTTGGCCAGGTAAGTGCCCATTGGCAGCGTGGGGGTGTTGAATGATTTGGGCTGAGTAAAGAAAGTAAAGTAACAAATACTGCATCACATCATACATGATGCACTACTTGATCATTTAAAACACATAATTTACCTTCAAACTCTGCACTTCCCCCCAGCTCTGTGGTATCTTCCACTTTATTCTTGTCCTGTAAGGCTACTTTACTTTCACTATTTTCAGCCAATTACACTGTAGAACTCAGTCAAGTCTAACTGACTAGTAAGCAACCAGCTAAGGCCAAGGTGAACCTATAGTTAAAGAAGAAAACGTTTCCTGTGGAACTGTTGTGTGAATATTAGACTTAGGCTCATCAGACACACAAACATGACTCCATCAGAAATATATGTTGCCTGGCCAGGTATGTTGGCTTTCCAGGCCCATATCTTGGCAGAGCTTTCTCCAACGGTCAAAAAAATGACCTGATGTTTACTCGGCTTTGAGACCTCAATTAGTCGCATCTCCTCTTCATCTCTGCCTTTTCATTGGCAGACTTGCACTTTCTTTCGACCTTTGCTGGTGGGGCAAGCAGAGGCCACTTCCTTGCTGTCACTCTCTTTCTTTTCCATACCTGAAACTCGTATAGCTGAATTGCTCAGGGCCTTACAAACCGCTCCTAGTTTCAAATGCGGGGGACGAGGCGGGATGTGGACCAGCAAAGTGTCAAAATTGAGAGAGTGCAAATTTGAGCAAGGACAAACTGCCAAATGGACCGTATGGCTGTGATTGGTCAATTTCTTTGCAGGCCTGCAGCCGCTAGAGAGAATGGATTTTTTTGGTTCCTTTTCCTCTTCATATTGTGTAGGTTGTACTATTGGGCCATAACCACCATCTAAATGATGTTAATAATAATGATCAGTCTTTCTCAACGTCAACCCTAGCTGTGTGACTGACATGGGATGATTTAAAAATAACCGTATTACTGTCACAGACACCAGGTGGTGCAAAGATGACTGATCTTGTGAAACATGTTAGTGAAATGAGGAGTCTAACCTTGACGTTTGTTGCCTTCTAACATGATTTAATTCAAATTCTCAGACAAGGTTGGCAACTCTGATCAGGGAGTATTTAATAATAAACACTCCAAAAAAAACTGCTTATGAGTTGTCCTTGAACAACATGTAAGATTCATTTCTGAAGCACAGCTCTTTGCTCAAAGGTTCCCCCTCACTAAAAATGAGTTATACACAGAGACAGACACACACACAGGGACACAGAGTTGTAGGTAGTAAAAAGAAGGCACGTATTAGGATAAATGAAGGTAAGAAAGAGGTAGGAAAAGCTCACACAGAAATATGCTGTGGGCAGTTTGCCTCTGGAAAATCAGGCAAAGGTGCTGCATGCTCATGAGTGCACACATCAACATCAGAAAATAACTGTGAAAGTGATGCGTCAGCCTAGTGTTGCAGAGTTGATCGCCAAATCATTTTGTTCCAGACTGGGAATAGCAGCCAAGTTCATCACGTAGCCCCACGATGAACATAACAAATATTGTATGGACTACAAACTTAACTTTGGTACAGACATGTCCCACCTCTGGATGAGCTGTAATGACTTTATTCACCCCCCGTTGCTGATGACGTTCCTATCAAAACACAGATTATGGCCTAAAATGTACTTTACTACTAATTAGCAAATGTTTGCATGCTAAAAGGCTAAGATACCATACATTACCTGCTAAAGAATAAAGGTGGCCAGTTGTTAGCAGCTGTAGAGTTTAGTTCTATTTATCAAGAAGTTTCTATGTATTTTGCTTATATTAATTCACATAAGACAACAAGCCATAGACAGGAAGCTAGGACAGAAAGACGAGGAATGATGTACAACAAATGTCCCTGGATCTGCTCTGTTGGGATTCAGCACCTTTCCTAGGCCATCTCAACACCCCACTCTCTCTCTCTATCTCTCTCTTTGGTGAATATAAACAGATCTCTATATAATCACATTTGACCGTTTCACAGGCCAGTAGTTTAAGACTACTACTACACCAAAGCACTAAAGATGTGCTTTAAATGAAGAAATTATACCTTTGGGGCAAAAATAAAAGCCCACAGTTCTCAGTTAACATCTATTCTGGGCTAATAAGTATTCAGCCTGACAGTGTAACAGCTTTGTCTATATAAATACTGGATCCTCAAAGAAAACAAAAGACCAAAAGTTCCCTTCTGTCTCTGTGTGGTTGACTTTGATCCAAAAAACAAGAGGTGGCTCACAGCCGGTGCCACATGGGCACTTGAGGAGAGTGATGACAGGACTTACTGTAATTGGAAAATGGCTTTGACTTTGCTGGTGTTTCCTGTGAACCTGCCAGCAACTGGTGCCCGTCAAGTATTTCCCTCCACTTGGACTCTTTTGCAAGTTTACCATGGAAGCTGATCAACTATCCCAAAATCTGATACCTCTCCTTGTTTGTTTTTTAGAAGGTTTGGAAATGCTGCTGCTTAACACTGAGGGTGGTGATGCGTAGAAAAACAGGAAGTTCACATGTGGAATGGAGAGGAAGAGTGAAGAGTAAGTAAACAGTTGTGTTCGTTCATTTCTGTGTGTATGTGTACAGTCTTGAACTTGTGCTGTGTTTAGGTTTGTTTATAAACCATTAGGCTATCTGTATTGCCTCCTTCAGCCTGGTGGAGCAGGGTGGTGTTTTTGAACAGTTTTAAATGATCCCTACTGACCTGGGTTTCACAAGTTAGCTACACTCCTCAGATCCTCAGCCAGGTTCAGACAGGCATGCAGATTATCCAGAAAACTCCCACTGCATGATGCTGGGAAAAGTTTCTAAAAACTATAAAGGTAGGTAACCCCAAAAAGAATACCATTGAAAAATTCTTATCAGATTTTTGATGGAAACATGCCTGCACTGAGGGGAATGTTTTTTCCTGGGGTAAGATTCAGACGCAAAAAACACATTTTTGGAACATGGTCAACTCCTTTGTCCTGCAACATGCTGCAATAGCTAAGTGATATAAACACAAATTCCTTATAGGTTATTTTGTAGTGTCGACAGAGTAATCCCACTGTTTATCTATAGCAACTGTTGAGACTGGGAACAAAATGACTATTGGCTTGATAAGTTTCCAGAGTCTAATGGTATTATAAACTGCTGTGCAATTTGGTTCCTGCATCTGATAAGCATTCAGACTGATTTAGGCATCTTCTCGGGAACACCTCTAAGAAACATTCCCACACCAACGCTTTTGTGTGATGTGAAATTTTTGTGATAAACAATAGTTTTGAAAAAAAATTCAATTTAGTGTGTTGTGGTATTTGCATCTGCATTTGACTGAATGCTAACACTAACACAATCTTTCATTTCTTCTTTGTGTTTAGTGGAATATACTTCAGTGGAAGTATAGATTGTCTTTAAAGCCTGTAAATTCTCAGCCACCATTTCCTCCTGCTAGGAGCAGCACAGATCGCTTGGTTCACCATGGCCAGGGGACTGACCTTGTACACAGTTGAAGGCCAGGGTCAAAACAGTGCGCAAGTAAAACACGCCAGCTTGGTCTGCAACTGTTTAGGTACAGTAACAAGTTATTGTCTCTTTGGTGGCTTCTTTACACTCCTCCCTGCTTAGTCAGTCATCCTCAATGCTGCACAAATCACGTTCACAGGTGTGTTTGTTGATACTGTAGAAAACACACAGATACATCTGCACATTCCTCTCCCACACAGGCTGGGCTGCACCTGTTCACTGTTGTCATAGAAAATCTGAGGGTGATGCTACTGTACAGTAAAACCATGGATCTTGACGAGTGACTTATGAGCATTATTTATTATCAAGGTGAAAAAATATTTTTGTGATCTGCACTGTGTTAATTTATATAACTGCATTTGGCTGCAAATGCTCAAAAAATGTTTCTAGCTGAACGCTTGCTGAGATCTCTGAGGCGTGAAGCATGATTTTTATTTGACTGTTGACTGCACAAAAAGCTATATGAGCCCCGTGCAACCAGCTGGCCACACGCTGTATGTCCTGTTTGAGACATTCAGTTTTGTTTTTTTCTGGACTTCATCATGGCTTTAATTAGTGTTGGACATTTATTGAAAACTAACAAATGACTTGCACATTGATTCCAGTGAATGAAATCTGATTTGTAGCTTGGCATTAAAAATGTAGCAGTGTTCTCCCTTAAAAACATATTTTTGATAGTTTTATTTTATTTTTGGTTTCTACATTTGCTGGATTCATAAACTAGCTGTTTAACCCTTCTACAGGGTAAATTGTGACTTGTTTTCACATTTTGAAGTTCTGATAATAACAACAAATGTATATTTATATGTGCCCATTTTAATGTGGTGTTTTTAGTAAGTAATATGGTTTATTTAAATGCAGAGCAATGAATAACAACAGCAACTGTAGTGGGGTACAAAAGTATGTTTCTGCCTTATCAAAAACATAACTCAATCCTCTCAGTGAATTATCATTATGAAACCATTACGCACAATAATCATTTCATTTTGAAAACCTCTACAGAGCTACACTACAATGTGAGATGTGATGACAGGCATTCACATATTTATTTGCCTTTTCAGAGAAGAAGACAACTGTTTCTGATGCTTCTAGAAACACATGTGATACTGTTTGATTCTACCTGCTTCATGTGGTAAAAATAACCAGTCTGTCTCTGCCTTTCAGAGTTTCCATCCCCCCCTGTCAACAAATGTCCTGCGGGTGCCCACGCGGGTACCAAAAGCCTCTGAGGGAGAAATGAAAAATATTTCACTGACTTTGAAGACTTTGAGGAAAGGAGGAACTGACCACCGAGGCCTTGGGGGAAACTGAAAAAGTTGGTGCTCCAGTAAAGAAAGCAAAAAGCAGGGAGCTCCACATGTGCAGTTTTCATACTATTATAAAACCTAACGCATCATTCACATTGTGACACTCGCCTCGTGTCTGAGGGTTCAATAGCTGCAACAGGTAGACAGTCATCTATATTGTCCTATTGATTGACAGGGCAGATGGAAACATTATGCATTGACTGCAGGTCACATACGCATAACTACTGTTGCACTTAGCTATTTCCTAAGATGAAACCTAGAGATTTATTTGCTGCTCAATGATTTTACTTTGCTTTTTTAAAAATAAAAAAAGGAAAATGGAAGGAAAAGACGGTGGAACTTAAACCAGGCCACTTCCCCTATTGGCCCGTCGTAATTACAAAAGCAATGGCTAGAATTACACATATCTTACAATTTATTTTACTGTATTTACAGTTATTTTTGGACATGTTTCACACTTGTTGGCCTCCTTCCAGCCAACTTTAACTTTCCACTCACCCTGAGTGAGCAGTGCAGGAGGCCGTCCAAGACAACCTCATGGTTTCACTACTGTTCCTACAAACAGAGCATACAGAGTGAGGAGACATATGGGAGCAACACTAGCACTCTGTGTTACCAGGCTGTCATATCCCCCCTCCAACTGTTTTTGTAGCTAACTATCTCACTGGTGTTTTATTTGTGTTTCATTTTAAAAGCTTATACAAACAGGGAGCATGATTTTTTCTTTTTAGTTCTCTTTTTTTGTGGTCAGTGTAACTAAACAGTGCTAAATCTTAAGGGTGGTCGTGGGTGTTCTTGGGGAGCAGAAACATGAGTTTGTCTTTTAAGTGTTGCCCAAAGTGTGGACAATGACTGCACCAAGGAGAAAACGTATGCCTGTTTTTTTTTGTTTTTTTAATTTCTTATTTAAGTCATTGGAAACCTGAAATGTCAGACGTGGGAGGCCTCATTGCAAGTATAACCAAATACATCTGTACTCTGTCATTAATAATAATTCTCAAAACAATCTGAGCGTATGTGCAAAAAGCTCCAACGTTTCAATTTACCTCAGTTAAACCTCTAATACAGCTGTGAAAGAGAAAGACAGAGAGAATTTTCCTGAACAATATTAAAAAGAGTTTAGGACAAAATGGAGAGAGGGGGAAGTATGTCAGGTATAAACACATGTGAATAAGAGAAACAGAAGCAGACAGACAGAGAGAAAGAGCTTCATCCACTTTACTCAGCTTTGATCTCCTTAATGGGGTGCTGGCCTCTCTCCAGGTGGGATGTGTCGCCAGGGGCAACAGGACAAGAGGAGGCAGATAAGGAAGGCCAGCTCTGGGCATTTGGGGGCCGCTCAGACAAAACATACTGAACACATTGGTCTCCTTTACTGTACACCGCTTTGGAAATGACTAAATGAAATAGGGAGAAAGGTTGAAAGCCAAGATCAGAATAATTCCAGGTGTTTCTCAGGCATTAGCAGGATTTATGACTACTGCTGTGGATGGATGCTCCCTAATTCCAGATGCATGCGTCATTTGGAAAACAGTTGAGTCTGACAAAAAATGACCTTTAAGACTCTGAAAGGCCTGGTGTAAACCTGAAAAGGCTTACAGAGCATTAGCTAATTTAAGAGATCCAGCAAGTAATAGCTAACCTGTGGTTGGTCACTGGGCAAGTAGCACATCACAAAGGGTTTTATTCTCTTAATTTTACACTTGAACTCTCTTAACTCTCTCAGAGACCCTCCTTCCCTCTCCATCCCCTCTTTGAACTCCCCTGCCTATTTCCTGATCTCTCTCCCTCTTCTGTCTATCTCTCTTCCGCGGTCACTCCCTCCATCTCTCTGAGGAGTCTGGACTTTCTTTTGATATCCTGCAGGATTAGCTCCAAGCTGTCTGTCTACATGTTCGGATGTGTCTGACATAGGGGCTTTTCTATTCAGTCTCATCGCTACCTATCACCACCCACAACACACACACATATGCACACATAGATTCACTCACAGTGGATTTAGTCCAGCTGTAAGACTTTTGTCACTCTCTATGTTATCATATTTTACCACAAATACATCTCAACCTAAACATCACCAGCAAGTAAAAAAATAAATAAAGTTTGTGTGTTATAAATTCTGTGTTCTACCGTATGTATGATAACAGAGTTGAAAGGTAGCCACATTAAGCCCTGCTAACAGCTTTGTTTAGCTGTAATAATGCCTACTTAAAAACTACATCAAAGGTCCATAGGTTAAATGATAACACACAAAACCAAACATTTATTGCAAGGCATTCAAGGTACGGGAGGTAAGGTAAATAAGGTATTAGTGTGTTAGCATAATAACTTTAGCATTCAAGTTCAACCCATTGCATCAGTCTAACCTTACCTAGGTGAAGTAAAAAAAAAATATGCAGGATGGCAGTTTTCATGCAAACATCCTGACAATGACAATGTTGATGTTTGGCAAAAAGTCTGATGTTTAGCCTTCTTTATATTTTTAATTTGCAGGTGAAGCTAACAGCACTACCATTAGCTCTATGGGTATTTACTCCATATGGCACAAATTACAACATCACAGTTATTACAATGGACATACTTCAAAGAAGACGTTTTTAATTGTCATAGCATGAAAGTCACAAGTTACAAAACTGTTATTTACATTAGCTCAGGTCCACAAGTGTCCCAGTAAGTGAGCCGCTGTGCACAATAGGATCCTGAAATCAACTTGCCTAATCTTTATTCTTGATGTTATCAATTACTCCTGTGCTTTTCCTCATGTGACGAGTAAAAATGTCTGTTGTGAAAAAGATGTAGGCTACTGGCCTGTGAGGGACATCTTTACCAAATTAAATGGCAACCCATCCAGCGTTTTAGAAAACTCACTTTGCAGCCACATAAAATCAGTCCCTGTCGTCACCATGACACTGACCACCATGCTCTCCACAGCTACAATGCCCCCTTCTATCACTTTATCTCCATTGCCCTTGCAGATTCTAAAATGTTATTCTTTTCTCTGCAAAATATTTTTTTATTTTCTATAAAGAGTAAGAGCAGGATGTTACAGGGAAGGGCTCATGGGAAATGTATTGCCAGAACACCAGGGGGCTTTCCTCACATTGATGGAGAGGAGGATGAGAAGAAGGGGGGATTTGGGAGAGAGGGGTTGAGGGGGGGTAGAGCAAGGTTCACTGGTTCCCAAACTCCTGTGGAGCTTCAGTAGCCTTCACTGCCACCCTGAAACCCCTCTCAACCCTCCTGTCGCCCCTCTTTCTTCCCCTTCACTGCCTTCCAGTGCTGCTCTTAAGCTTTTTGCCTTTCTTTTGCCCCCCACCACCATCTCACTAAATGTTCTCACCTACTGGCCTTTAATGCCTCCTCCGGGCCTCTCTATGTTGTGTTATCATCCTTTCTTTCCTCTCATCTCTAGAAACCTCTCTGCTTCCTCCTCCCCTCACATCTTGTCCATGTCACAGCTGTCTTTCTTCTGTAACATAACATAAGTAAGATTCAGTGTAAACTTTCTTTATATCACCATGTGTCTGTGAGTCGGGGGAGCAGGCGGGGTGCTCAAACTTACATCTCTGGGTTTTACTGAATGCAGTAAATTACATTAGATCTGAGACCCTGCTTTATGGCTGAAGGTCAATATTGACTTTCTACTAAATGGGCAAGGTGGGACAGCCAGAGAGGGAGAGAGAGAGAGGGAGAGAGAGAGAGAGAGAGGCTCTGAGGCTTTTTGTTTGGTTGCCCCTCATCTTAACATTAGTGAAACTGGCATGCACTCAAAGTCAACACAGAGATTTTCCTCCCTTCAGAAGAAGCTTTTTACTTGTTTATGTACAGAACAAAGAAAAAAACTTCCTAAGAGTGGATAACTGCCCCAGTCACAGTATATACATCATCCATTACTGAAAATATGAAGCGATCATCACGGCTCCGTATCAGCTCACAAATTCCAGTTCGTCTGGAGAACATTTCAGGATGGATAAATAAACTGCACAGCGCTCAACAATCAGCATGGTATCTGGTCAACTTTACCCTGAGACAAAACGTCTTTTTTTATCCAGGCAGTTTAAAGAAGTTTTCTTTTCTTTTTTTTTTTTTTTTACAAACAACCAGGAAAATTAGTAAATGTTAAAATACGAATATTGAAAAGATTATGAATTGACTGATGGGAAATGCAAACTAGAAACTAGACAGTAACAAATGAACTGTACAACTGAAGCTAATCTTCTCCAAGCTGCTGGAGGAGGGGAGCTGAGGTCTGAGAAAGAAAACTAATCAAATGGAGAAATCTGTCTCTTGAGGCCCACTGTGCCCCGTACATGCAAAAGTAGACACACACACACACACACTTGGGCCATACTCTGTCAGGCCTGTCGTCTGTCTACATCACATACGAGTTTTGGCATGCAGCCTACCTCCGGGTGACAAAAAGCACAGTCTTTTGTGTGTGTCGACAACCATTCCTCACATCCTTACCTGGCCCCAGTGGGTCTGTTTAGAGGTGCAGGGAAGCAAAACCACATATATACACACAAACACATGCACACTCACACCCCTGCAAATTTTCCCAGACTGTTTTTTTTCTCTCTCTTTCTTACACTTCCTCCAGCTCGTAGTCACCTCCTCATGTTAATTTGATTCGTCTGTTTTTGTTTAAACGCAGACTTCTGTGTTACCAAAGGAACTAAAGTCACCAAATGGTTGAGACAGCCCTGTAAAATAAAAACAAAAAAAACACACACTCATAGTCACTAATCTGTGCAAGCAGCTTATTATGACATATAATTACATTTTATTGACCTCTAATGGCTTAAGTAATTTCGCTAACCCCACAAAGGAAGAAGTCATGTGATGTAGACTATGTTAGGTGGAGGTCAGGTGGATGGATAGGTCAACAAAATAGAGCACTTCCACACAGGAGGCAGTCAGGCTGATGTCCAGCTTTCTACATCAGCAGCTATACATAGTGGCATCGATGACCATCTCGCCATGGTTGGATGGCTTGTTTTGGTGAGAGTAAGAGCTCCCTGTGGTCGTCACGGTTTACTCAGTATTTTACAGGCAACTGGAGCCTAAAAAACTCAGCTTGGCATTTCACACACACTTGCGTGCTTACGCCTAAAGAGGTCAAGAGGAGAGGAACTTATGCGGCTTACCTCAGACATTTACTAAGATGGTACAGACCCATGTGTTTTTCTTCTGTGTGCATGTGTAGGTGCTGTGGGTGGTAACATCTTCGTGTGCTCAGCTACCTCATGGGAGAAAAACAGGCATCCATCAATCTGACTGGCCTGCCCGTTGGCTTGGTTGTGTTTGAGTATTTCCTTACCCACTGGTGGTTGGCTGGAATATTTGAGGTCTGAGGTGACCACAGTTTCCGCCTGCATTGTTTACCTGCTCTGAATGTGTTTTCTTTTTCCAAACAGGAAGATCTAATCACAGCTTTTTACTGAAAGCTGGTGGAAATAACTTACGCTTACGGCTGTTTTGGTAACAGATAAGATTAAATAAAAAAGAAAAAGAAAAAAGAAAGAGACAGGGCATCAGTGAGAATCACAAAATCAAGATCGGATGATGTTGTTTGATCCTGGCTCTTCATTACAAAACACACGCAAAAAAAAGATATGCGCCCCACCTTTGTTCATCACTGCCTTTGTCTGCGGACAACCTTTTTCGATTGGTGAGCATGACTGACATGTTAATACCCGGTGTTTTGGTTGACGCTGTTCACTGAAGGGATCCCTGCCTTACTTCTGCAGAGGTCATGCGCAGGTCAGAGAAGTGCAGGGTCAGAAAGTAGTCCTTTCTCCCGCTGTGTCCTCAGCCATGTGTAGAATGTGGGTCATCTTCAAAGAGGCTAAAGTATTAGCCTTCGACACAAAGCTTCTGCAACTTCCACGGTACGGTGAACTCCAACTGCAGTTCGAAAATTAATGTGGGAAGCTGAGGATGAAAGGGGTCAGTGGTTTCAAACTACAACACTAAACTCCAAACTTACACTCTTAAAATAGGTCACAACAAAGCAGGTTTGTGTGTATGCGTATTTTTGGTACATACTGGTGGGTGGGTGTTTTATTAACTGATGCTGAGCTTACGTTTTAACCATCCAGGATTCAATTAAAAACACACTGTCGGTACCTTACTGCAGATTTTCCTATTGAAAGCCATGAATCCTATGAATTTAATAGGGCAGTAAATAAGAAGTCCATTACCCAGTTGCACATGATAACTTTAAATGTTGGAAGTTGCAGGTGTTTAGACTCATACCAGTACAAACCTGCATACATGCATTTTTACTTAGGATGATGGTTCTGCAAGCACTGCAATATACTTTGTTCAGGGTTTGTGTTTATTACTGATCGGGGTTTCCTCCAACAGTTACTTTATTGTCTACAATAACACGCTGCTGTGCCTTAAAGCGTTTATGCCTGTTTTGACTGTGTGACACCATCGCTCATTGAAGGAGTCCAGCCAGTACACTGTCAGTGTTGTTGCAACTCTTCTTGCTTGTGGTTACATGATACAGACAAGCAGCGTTATTACATCAGTCTCAGGCAAGTTATTTGGAAATGTAATTAATTACTCATTACCAACCTGAAAATCACTTTCACAGTCACAATCACAGAAATGTTCACACCCACAAGACAGCAGTTTGTAGGTATTCCTGCTCAGGTGAAGCCAAAAATAGACATAAACTAGATTGGTGCAAATAGAAGCAATATCTTTGCATATGAACTCACAACAGTTATGTATGCCATAAAGGACCTCATCATGTAATTTAATTTCCACCAGTAGTGGCAGCAGTGTACTGGGTCCTTGTAGTAATCCCTGCATTATACTCAATTTTGTTTGGACATGGCAGCAGCAGCAGCAGCAGCAAACAAATAAGTTAATAATTCTGACTTATCATCTCAGAGTAAGTAAGACGGCAAGAGTAAGTTTAAAAAGTTGGAGACAGAATATTGTAACAAGAGTAGAGCAGCTCTTTTCATGAATTACTCAGCATGTAGGTTGTAAGCATACAGTAGCAGGTGAGAGAGAGAGAGGAAGGAGGTTGGTGACCAGAGCAAAGGGTTGGTTAGCAGTTTGCAGTAAAGCTGTAAATGTACAGTGCAATGTATGCACACTTCTTGCTGTTTGTCTGTAAACAGATACTACAACTCTCCCAGACTAAAGTTCCCACATCTCTCCTGAGCTTCCTAACACAGTCCAGATGAGCCAGTAAAGATTAACTTTGCTTATCTGGAAAAGTCAGAGCATGCTGCTGTCATCCAGTCACTGTTCAATGAAAAGCAGCCACAGTCTGATAGACAATTTGCTGGATGTCCCTGGGATTTTGCATATTAGTCACTACACAACACATTTGTATATACACAGTTTCTTTTAACCTTTGTTCTGTGTAGTGATCTCCACATTCAGTGGGTATCAATGGGTGGGATGGCGCACGCTCCCAAGTGAGGGCGCTTACTGAAAATGGTCAGTCCAGAAAGCCACAGCCACATGAGAGAAATGGGAAGGAGTTAAAGTCTGCCCAGGAAATCAGCAGTCATCAGTCTGAATTGCATCATCTAGCTCCTGTCTTCAGTGAAGCAACTGCATGTAAAACAAGCTCCACATTTGAACAAAACCAGATGAGTGTAGGCCTAATAGGCATCTGGCCGCCTAAAATATAACAAATCGACTTCGGAGTGAGCTAAATGTGTATTCCTCCTTTTTGTGCAGATGCTAGCCACCTGCAGCTTCTGCACCAAACACATGTCCACTTAGCACAATGATATGAAAACATCCTGATTAACACCTAGTGGGCTGGTAAGCAGACCAAACATCAAAAAGTAGTGTCATTGGTATCTGTAACTGCAATGTAGTTACCAAATTAAAATTACAATCTCTTCATGAAAAACAAAATCACACACACACACAGCGTGACCTATTGTTGGGTGTTATCAGGTATTGTGCTACTGAATATATGAAGCTGCATCAGTCCTTAAAGTGAACGATTTCTGGCCACCTTCTCTCTGTAGAATGGTGAAAATGGACAAATTAAGTTTCCCAGTTTCTTGGTTTCTCATGCAAGTGATGTCATGCATAATCATAGCCTTTAATAAAACCGCAGATTAGGTCATACATTTCTCACTGTCTGTGCATGAATGCATCTTGAGTTCACGCTTTACCCTCCATCTACAAGAAAACTCTTCAGCCTGTTGCCATTGGCTTTTAATCACAAGTAGTGAGAAATATGGGTATTTACATCACCCATTGGATCTAAATCACCCACGTCATCTGGATTACAACATACAAAGTTTTGACAGGGACTACAAGGTACAAGGGAGTGGAAGGGGGGGCTGATTACTTTTCCCCCTCTCCAGTTTTGTAATAGGTCTGTGTTAATTCGCTGATTTATCTGACTCAGAGTTGTGCGTCACCATGTTAACACAAGCCAGTTAGCATGCACTCCCAACTGTCTCCCAGGTGCTGCAGCTCGCTGATCGTATGGCCTCTCAAAGTTTATAGAGTGCGGTGTTATATCATTAAGTGTGCGAGCAGACCACACAGATCCAGCGAGGGTGTCTCTGTCCTCATTAAAACTCTGTCTGGGCAAACCAGACAGCCAATATACACAGCAGATAAGACACAGTTAGCAGCTCACTCAGATTTACAACTGCTGCCTCAGGGAGTGGACGAGGGACACAGGAGAACATGAGATCATATGTCATTTAATGTCTGGCAGCCAGATGAATAAACCGAGAACAATCTGTGATTTAAAGAGGATATATAGAGAAATAACAGGTGAGTAAAGGGGGTGTTTGACAAACAGACAGCAGTAATATTGGTTGTAAAGATGTGAGTGAGAGTGAAAGACCAGAGGTGATTCAGGGAAGCTGTTAAATGAGATAGATGGAGTAGGTGAGATGCAAGATGAAGACAAGGGGACAGGTAGAAATGTGAAATGGAGATGTTAAATATAATGTTTTACAGGTTTGTTACGTCCAAACTGTGTTTGGTTAATGCGCTGCTACTGTTTCAGCGGTGAACAATACATATTTCGCATCATCAATCAAGTTGAATGCAGCTTTGGAGCAGCTGAGAAATGCACTCAGGAAACCACAACTTTATGAAATACTACAAGTCCAAGTCATTAGCAGACCCAGTTTTACACCAAGTGTCAACATTTCTTGTCAAAGCCAGAAATCAGCCTCCCCATAACCCCAACTTGATCTCTCACCTTGTTCACATAAATAACCCTCCCTTAAGAGCAGAGGTCAGTGTTGTCTGATCCACCTCACTCTCTCTTTACGTCCCTTTTCTCTGTCTTTGATTTACATCTCGAAAAAAAAAAAACTTTGGGCATGCTGCTCTAAAAAAACACGGTGTCTTAATTTCTTTGAGTAAATTTTAAGTGGCATGAGCTCGTTTGGTGTGTTCAGTGTCAGGTTTTGCAGACTCCCCAGCGTGCGGGCCCACCTAGTGTGACACTGCACCTCGTAAAGAAATCAAGCCAAGAGTTTTGGGTAAAGGCTCTCCTCCCCAAGTGAGTGTTGGGTTTCACTACCAGTCTGTGGGTTCAGTCACAGCACAACCAGCAGTGCTAACAAAGACAAGGCAATTTAGCCACCTGGAAGTGGATAGGCCTACACGCACACACACGCATGCACACACAGACACACACACACACACGTAAGACAGTTCCTCTGCTTTGTATCACGTATAACTCATGCACTCTCTCCTTACATCCCTACATGCTTTTATAGTTCAACCTGACTAGTTGTGAGGCTGAATAAGAGTCACTGTGAACTTGTGTGGATTTTCTTGGAATTATCTCTTATAATGCACATATTGTTCTGGAAATTACAAATAAAAGCACAGAAAAGATATATATACACGTTCTTTTACCCATACACACTTCCCAGCAAACTGTCCCACAGGACTTTTTTCTGGCACTGATGAGAAAACCACAAACATCGCAAACATGAACACAAACCACATCAGTATTATTGTGTTTGGACTTTGTTTAACTCTAAGTAGAAACACCAAATGTCAGGTTGAATGGATGCACTAACAACACACAATTATCTTTTTTCTCTTTGCACTGATCCCAGAAAGACAAACATATACTGAGTAACATTTTGTCTTCACTCTGACCTCATTGGTCTTCCCTGGAAAACCAAAAACATGACAATATTTCACCCTGTGTTCTGTCCTCGGGCATCAGCAGAGGTGTGAGTGGTGATCATGTTTCTTTAGCTTCTTCTCTCAGCAGGCCTCTGTTCCACTAAAGAGACCTTGAGCTATCCCTGCCAGCTCCAGAGGCAGATTTCTGTAGGTGATCATGACCTCTGACCTGATGAAGGCCAAAGCATGTTGGCCTCCGTGGCGACTGTTTCTGAAATGTTTTACCCTCAAGATTGAATCTTTTTTTTTTTTTTTAAGCACCACACAAGTAGGTCAGTATTTCCAAACAAGAGTATAGGTCAAAACCTAGTATGTGGCCTCAGTTCAAATCCATTTCATGTCATCTGACAAAATCACTAAAAGTCAATTAAAGATCTGTGATTTTAATCTCTATTTATGGTCACACAGACAGAGACTTCCCCAACTAACCCTAACTCTAATATGTGTCTCACACCTCACCTTGGATCCACAACAGTTTAGCTTTTATTTTACCTAAAAATACTTTTATTTGAGACAGGCTGCATGGTCTTTGTTTCTCACTCCCTCTGTTTGACATGTGGAATTTAGCAATATCACGTCAGAGAGAGTGATGTTGTATTGAATATCACCACAGCTGTGATTTGGTCACAGGTTCCAAGCCCACAGGGCCAGTACTGAAGAAAACCACAGATGTGCAGGTGAGATTATAATACGTGAACATGACTAAGCAACACAGCACACAGGCTTTTTCTCAGCTGCAGACGCCAAAGTATTGCTAATATATTCAATGTGCTGATCACATATCTTAAATGAAAATTGGCAGTGATTGGCAGTCAATCAATCAGCACAACCCTGTAACAATGATGTTAGAGAGCTTGACATATTTGTATCCAAGTGGATATCCGGACAAATCTGAAGGGGGTTTCCTTCGGGCATTACTGAAATGTCATGTTCTCAAGAATGGGACACACAGATTGCAGAAATGTATTTTTAGAGTTTTCCAACTTTCTTTCCACAACATATTGCAGAAACTGGCTGGCTTGTTTTGAATATTGCTTGGATTATAGTGAACACTTTTTCAGCCTGTCACTTGTTTACAGTTGTGCTAGTGAACCTGAGAGGTTAAGATAAATGGTCATGTCAGGATTTAAAGATGCTCATCGTGTTCATATAAGGACAAAACAGTTCATGTTTTGTATGTTTGTAAATTTTTGCAGTGTAGAGTATCTCTCATGTTAGACTACCAATGCACTGTATGTTTTAATTATTTTAACTGTGTGGCTGAGAAATCATTTTTTCAGTCATTTTGGGCAATCAGACAGCTCCAAATTCTATCGTACCCATGAGCCTCAGCTACCATGGTAATGGAGAGCAAGCCAGTCAGAGGCACAAACTGAAGAAATAAATTAATTAATTGATTAAAATACTTTACTGTTGAATTTGAGAACAAAACATTGAGCAAACATTGATTGAGAATCTGAAAGTCGAATCAATTAAAGCTGCAGGTTTCCTGTCACACTAAGTAGATTTTGAAATTTAACGGGATATTGTACAGAAGCAGATATTATTTTTAACACATAACACAGCTGGCTGCACATCTTTTGTGTTGATGATTCATCCATTAGTGTTTGATACCGTTGCATGTTGTAGTAGTGTTCCAAATGACAGTTACATAACACAGATATGAATGGGAATTTATTCTGTATACATAAACATAAACACACACCTCTAATAAAATAGCCCCTCCTACTTCACAACTGTTTATCAAGTCAAAACACGTATGAATATATAATGGAGTAAATGTGGCCCAGCTCCAGCATTACTCCATTTACCAGTCAAAGGTAACTAGACTATCTATCAGTTTCAGGTTGAAACATGTGTTTCAGTTTAAAATTGTCATCAGTGTTTTCATTATAAATCACTTCAAAAATCTTTCTATTTCTCTTCCAGGATTCTCACGTAGTTGAAGCTATTTCCAGCAAGAGGCGGGAAATGATCATTGTTATTCACACAGCTCTGGGGAAAAGGGCAGATTATAGTAAATGAAATCAGTTTTTAATTAAATTACAGGCAGTAATGCGAGTGTGTCTTAGGGGAAATTACATTTTCTATTTGAGAATATTGATCACACAGCAAAGGTTTCCAGGTTGTTGTTTGTTTGTTTTAAGGGAGATTTTCAAGAGATGTTCAAACTTGTTGCTGTAAAATGGATTTTTAACAACAACAAAAAAAAAGGTCCAGTTTTCCCAGCTTCAACATTTTCCCATCACTGACCCACCCACTGGGTGGTTCCATGATTTCTGCCAGGGTTTCAGGGTCATACATATCATCCACTGAAAAAGCAAGCTTCTGGAGAAAAAGTGTGTGGGTGTTCACAGAAAAGTTTTATTGTAGGGCAGATAAGTGTAGAAAAAAACTATCCCCATAACTGTGAATCTTGACTCTTGACCTGAGGACATTTATTATGTTCAGGGGGAAAAACATTGACTGATGGCAAATTTCCAGGTTACATGTTACAGGAAGTAGCTTCATTGTTGTGAGAGAGAGAAAAAAAAAACCAAGGTTTTTTTCCACTGCCTGGTTTATAAGGACATGTAGCAACAGGGAATTATTTGGTAGTGTTTGGGTTTGTGGAAGTTTCCCACTCATGCATTTTTTAGAAAACTAGTCATGCAGTAGATGCCGTTATCATCAATAAATCACTTTTGCAACTTGTGACCATCACTTTTTTCTTTCACTGTAAACACAACAATACAAGTCTACATGACATGTACTTTCATATCTTACATAAAGTTAGGACTTATTCTTTTATAGTTTCTTAAAATAACATCCTGACTGGCACACTATTGTAGCAATGACTAAAAACCCTGCCCTGCTTAAGTAACCTTAACAAATGAATTCCCTTAATGTGTGTTTATCTGCATGAATGTGTGAATCCTCCCATGACCTGCAAGCCACAACACCAGTCAGTAAGTGTTAATACCTCGCCCCATCAATCAGGCTGAATGCAACACCAACAGACTCACACAAAGTAACTCATATAACTTGATCTTTGACGCTGGTTGTATATTACCTGGATATCACTTTCAAAACAAACAAAAAGGGCACATTGGTGTTGAGCATGTGACCAGCTGACAAACTGTGTGATGATTCTTAATTGTAGGGTACTGTCTGCTGAAATGGCGAACACAGTCCTAGTGGCAGGATGTCTCATGCTGTGATTATGGTTTAGGGCCGAACCTCTTGCTGGGAGGGAGAGGTATAATGCAATTGTGCACAAAGTGAGTGGTGGAAATCTACTGTAAATGTAAAGGTGTTTTGAGTACATATAGATAGACACATATTGCTCTCGCAGACTGTATTGTCATCTGCTTTGCTCTTTGGTCTGTGTGTTTGGTTTTGTGCTTATCTCCATGTCTGTTTGTATGGTATGCATGTCAAAGTGTGAGACCTTACACTGGATTTCTGTGTATTTTAATCTCACACTCCTGTGCTCAGGAATGCAGTGGTGGTGGTGTATTCTGCCTGCTTCTATTAGTTAACTTAGTTAATTTCCATGCTTTTGATTACCTGAAATTCCACATGACAAAAACACACACCTAGTGAATGCAGTGTAAACATGTTTAAACAAAATACACAACTATACACCTTCTATTCATTAAACCACAATTGGTTAACAAAGTGTTCTAGGTGGGGCATCATAACACTGTGAAGTTTACAGAGTCAGTTTCTGAATCCAGAGGTGTATGATGCAATTGTGGACCGTGTTTCATTTATGGGTAAGGCCCTTTTGATGTCAGGGGAGTAAATACTTGTGCAGTGAGTTCATTCAGGGCATGCCTTACAGTATTCTACATGTGGTTTCAGCACTATGCAAATGTCATAGTTACAGATTCAGACCGAGGTTATCATTATGAACTGAGAGGAATCTGAAGTCGTAATGAAATGAATATAGACTTCTCTTATATTTTCAGACAAAGATTACAGAAAACCATGGTGCTGAACTATATGCTTGGAAAAAGCCAAGGTCAAAGTCATTTGAACATGTCAGCTTATCTTGCCCACTTACCATCACATGTGAGAAAAAACAAAGGGCAACAATGCTAATTTGTCTCAGTGCTGGCCACGGTCAGTTTGCCTTTGCTACAGAAAAAAAGAGGAACACCTCAACCATAAATGAATGAATAAAATTCCATTTAAACAAAACCAAGAATGTTAGTCATGCTAGTGTAACAGGGATTATGCACTGAATATATAATCACACAAAATTGTTTTCATTTTTATTTACCTGACGGTGTTTTGCTATTTCTCCTAGGGTGGAGTTTTTGTGTTGTCCTGTGTGCCCTGGAATTCCTTCGGGGGTAACCCCATATCTTTGTGTGCCCCTGAACTCCTTCTGGGGTAACCCCATGCCTTTGTATAAAATGGTCATGTCCTGCCTAAGCTCCCTCTCTTTCTTTTTGTTCTGTGGGAGAGGTGAGTGTTTTCTGTTGCTCCAGGTTCTTCTACGTTTTCTTTGCCCTTTATTTAATGCCTTGCTTTATTTTATTCTTGCTCGTGTGGTTCCTTGTCAGGTATGTTTCTGTGGTCAAAACTGTGTTAAGCTAGCTGTCGGCCTGAACTCCTCTAGCTCTCTTTCTTCTTGCTCTGTGGGAGAGGGGCTCGGGTGGTGTCTGGGAGGACATATTGTTTATTACTTTTTTTGTCATCCTCATTAGGACAATAAAGACGGTTGTGACAGCAGCACTGTGGTTTTCTTGCTCCACAACGCAGAGGTTACACCAGTTACGCTTGGTGCTGTGACCCAGCATATCTCCAGCTCTCTGCAGCTCTCTTCCTCGGTGTTGGCGGGCAGCCGCGTCGGCTAACAGGTGCTTCTAGCAGGCGGCCTTTTGCCATGCTGTCCGCTGGAGGCTTCACTCGCTAACTGGCTTCTTTGGCGCTCGGCTCTTGCCGCATGCACATCAGTTGTGTTGGTTCGAAGACAGGAAGAGATGCTATGTGATGTTTGTGGCTAACTGGATGGAATGAACTTTATTTTGAAATCAAGGGTGGGGGGGGTGAAACAAAAAGAATAATAAGGAATTATACTCTTTTTTTCAAATTTTTTCTTTTATTTTCTCTTCTGCATATTTGCTGTGATTGCAGGAGGGGACACTTTTAGGGTGCATACCAATGTTGGTCGTGGGTATGATGTCACATTGGGGATGGAGAGGGGCCAGCACATTGCTTCACTGTGTTTTGGGAGGGGTAGGTCCATGTCCCCCGTTGCTCTCAACTACACAGCCGTTGAGGCCCTTGGTACCTTGATCACAGATTTGGCCAAGAAAATTGGAGACACTATTTCAGCCAACCTTAGCACTATGCACCAGCCCAGTACAGACAAGGGTGATCGCACAGATTTGTTTTCTGTTCATGAGTGGGAGGATATGATGAACTGTTACCTGAAAAGAGTGAAATGTAACACACCTGCTGAAATGTATGATTTGATAATGTCAAGACTGACAGGATTGACTGACTGATCCTCTTCATCCTTCCAGTTCTGGGGTCTCTCCAGGTGAGTCATCGGCGTGTCAGTCAGGGTGTGCACCTTGTTTCACAAAGTTTTGTCTCTGTAATGCTTCTCTTGCAGTCAACCAGAGAGTTGGAAACTTTCAGCCAGTCAGCCGTCAGCTGGCCCAGAGACAGTTCAACCATCCCCATCGTCAGCAGCGCTCCGGACCCTCCACATGCAGGGTTTGCAGTTCTATTGACCACTCAACCCATGCTCACTGCAAATTATACAGATTGTGCCTCAACTGCTTCAGCCCTGGCCATGTTAGACAGGTGTGTCCACAGCTCTCTGGTTCCTCGGCTGCAATGCCTCCTTCTCCCTCAGCTGATTTAAACTAGGGCGCCCATGTGATGAGAGCGGTAGCATGGGCAGTGCTGGTGTAACCCTCGCTGTTGGTAGAGATGTGCAGTCAGTCTACGTGGACTGCTCCAGTAATCTTCCCAGTGACAATACAGTGGTTGTTGTTGGTTCTCACAGAGTTGAAGTGGCTAGTGATTTCTTCTACACTCCAGTTTCCATCAGGGCACTTTGAGAGGTACAGTATACTTGATTCTGGGAGTATGTCATGCACGCTCAGTGTGGACGGGGAGTCCAAGCTCAAAGCTGCTCTTGAATCCTCAGTCTGTCCCTGGGAAGGTGGTCCTTGTCGGTTGTGGTGGTCTCACAACACAACCCTGTTGCATTTATGAGTTGGCTATTGAGATTTATGGTTCAAAATTCATTGTGCCTACTTTCCTAGTCCAGGGGCAGAGAGATGAACTCATAATTGGGAGTAATGTCATCAGGTCATTGATACAGGGACTGAGATGAGATGAGAAGTACTTCCAACCCTGAGTGTGAGTAGTTCCTTCAGTTACTTAGCTGCATTATACATTGGTCTGGCCCTGAACTGCCTGAGAAAGTTGGCACTGTTAGGTTGCGGCAGGCTGTCACCCTTGCTCCCCAGCAGGAGTACTTGGGGTTGTGGGGGAAGTTGCCTAGTAATGTTCCTGTTTCACTTGGGAGCACTGTCATTGTGGAGCCCACGTCTTCTTGTTCTGCCACTAAGGACATCATTATTGTTTGGGTTGTAGTACCCATGTGGGGTGACCGATATGTGCCAATGAAATTTCTTAATCCGGCTATGAGCCCTGTCACACTGCGCAGGAATGCAAAGGTGGCTGATGTTTTTCCATGTGTTGCAGTGGAGGATCTCCCTATTGCCCAGGGTGTGAGTAGGCTTCAGTCTGGTCAGGTTTCTGGCCACACCTCCACCTCCGACGTCACTTCTTCCCCTTCTCAGCAACTTGAAGCCTGTGGCTTGGCCGACATTGACCTTGAGGGCTGTAGTGTGTCATGTGAATGGAAATAAAGACTGGCTGATCTTGTGCTTACTTACCAGGATGTCTTCTCCAAGGACAAACTGGATTGTGAGGAAGCTAAAGGACTTTGTCCATCGGATCCACCTTGCTGATGATCGCCCCTTCCGGCTGCCCTATCGCCATATCCCTCCAGCCCATTATCACAAATTGAGAGAGGTGCTGGCAGGCTGATTGTCTTGCTGCCCTTTTGGGAAATGCCTTTTTCAGCACCATGGATCTTACATTGGGGTTCAACAACATTCCCCTCCATGAGTCTGACAGACAGTACACGGCCTTGACAACACCCTTTATGAATACAATCAGCTTCCCCAGGGCCTGTGCAACAGCCCGGTGTCCTTAATGCAGATGATGATCAGTGTCTTTGGTGATTTGAACTTTTTCAGTCTCTTTTGTTATCTTGATGACTTACTTGTCTTTGCTACTTCTGAGGAGGAAGCCTTGAAGCGACTTGACACCGTTTTTTCACGTCTCCTCACTCAGAACGCGCTCCTCAACAGTGTGGTACTTGCACACCCAGACCCAGCCACCTTTAATAGGCCTTTCATCCTTTCTACCGATGTGTCTCTTGATAGTCTGGGTGCAGTACCTTCACAGGCGCCGGCCGGCGAGGAGAGAGCAAGACCCATTGCTTTCGCAAACAAATCCCTCACTCGTAGTCAAGCTAACTATCTAGGCTAGAACTTCTAGCTCTCTTTCTTCTTGCTCTGTGGGAGAGGGGCTCGGGTGGTGTCTGGGAGGACATATTGTTTATTACTTTTTTTTGTCATCCTCGTCAGGACAATAAAGACGGTTGTGACAGCAGCACCATGGTTTTCTTGCTCCACAACGCAGAGATTACACCAGTTACACTAGCAGCACTGTGAAGTTTCACTAGCTGTCATGCTAATGTCAACACACATTACCTTAAAGGAAAAGGTATGCAAGTCTGGATGCTTTTCCACTGTTTTGCTAACCTTCCTCCCCGCCATGTGCCTTTGTTTTCAACGAAGGCTAGAACACTGTCCATGGAGTGGTGGATGAAGTTATATATATGTTAGGATGTGTATATTTGTGTAGTCTTAGCTGTAATAAACAAGAGATTACAGTTTATGGGGCACATGTGTCGTGGTGCCGCCGAGGCAAGGGCTGGGACACTGGGTCGGAGGCACTGATCTTTCAAGGTTGGTTTTCGGCCAAGAGATGCTACATGGAAGACAGAGAGCCTCCATTCTCCCTGTAACATGTCATTTTTTAACCATCACAATTACTGAAGCTGTTTAATTAATGTAAAAATGTAGGAATGTAGGATGTTGAGATAAAAATCCTGCATAGCTCCTCTTTAACCCATACCTAAACAAACATAATCACATTGCTAACAAAATTATGTTTAGCATGTGTAATGTTTATAATATTCAGCATCATTTTTTAGTCTGCTAACATGCTAACACAAATGGTCTCATCAGAGGAAAGGTCAGGGAAAATTTATCCAGATTTATCATTTGTAGACTATGAATATGAAAACATCAAATTTGGAGGCACTCCATCCAATAACTGTTGAGAGATTTTAGTCTAGATCAAAGTGGACTGATAAACCAACGGATAGGCTACTGCTATCCATAATCAAAAGCAACTCCTCTTTCTAGAAACACTGTCCTCTTTACTCAGGATAATATACTACACACTGTCAACAGTCTCTATAGGGACTATATCTTTGGTAGGAAGTATTTTAAGGTGGTCCAGGTGTATTTGTTGTTAAATCAGCTGCCATTTATCTCAGCTTAACAAATGCACCAATTAACATAAGGTGAAAACCTGAGGTCAGAGCTCAGAGTAATGCAATCTGATAAGTGAGTGAATGTGTGTTTGTGTTTGTGCTTATGAGGATGCCTGTGTGGCCATCAACAGGTTGGGATGGGGGCCTTGTGACAGGCCCACAATGGAAGGTACACACAGATAAGACAGCATGTGCGTAAGGAAAGTGACTAACTGAGACTTCCCAAACACAACAGAGAGATGTTCTCAAAAGAGATAGGAGCTCTAAACACATCCACAGCAAATACCATTCATGAACAAAGCATTTAGGATTGGATAAGATTTTACTTTGAATTTTCAATGAGGGATTGTACTTCTCTGGGTACTATTTAGACAGACTAAGACAAACCCATGAATGCGGTTTGAAATTATGTTAAACAATGAGATTAGTCCTGCTTGGCCCAACAAATGGAGGCTAACATTTTTCCTGTCTCCTATCAAACATCAATGTTTGTTTTAACATAGTTTCTTGGGAATCAGTGGAGGGAAAAACAGAGCTAAAGAGTCAGAAAAACACTGGTCTTAGATTGATCAGGTGGCCAGAGACACAAGGGCAAATAAATGCTAATGTACCTCAGTGTTTGCTGGATGAGTGAATAAAAACACCTTTGCCACAGCAACTGTCAAGGATTTTAATAGGCTATGTGAATTTTGCTTTTACAGCTTGTCATGCTGATGCAAACTAGCCATAAAATCAATTCATTCAGTTTGAACCAAATACTGTAGTTGCTGAAACTGATTTACACATCAAAGTGTGTTTTCAGATGTTGGGGAGAAGGCTACTACTGGAAATGTGGGGGGAAAGGGGGTATAAAGCCCTTTATGGCTACAGTAGAATACAAATGAAAAAAAAATCTGGTGGTATCAAGTTAAAAAGAAGGGAATATGCCAGAACCCTGCAGCCCACCCCTTAGCTCTGCTTTGTGGTAGCTGGTACTAGCATAACACACCAAAATTTCAGTGGTTGATTTGCTTTGTGGGTAATGCAGGCATGAGGTTTTGACGAGAAAGGTGGATGGTTGGAAAAAAAACAAAAAACAAAGATGACATTTCTGGTTCTGCTGCATTGATTTTGATCTTGTGTTACAGGAATTCAACCAAACTTTGTGTGTGGTAGCAACAGATTAGAAAGTACTACTGTCATTTTTGGGAAGCCAGTGACAGTAACATTTTCTTCAGAAACGAAGACTTGTTCAAATTGGAAAATTCCATTTAATTACATAAACCACTCGTCTTGGGAAAACTTTTGAAGTGTATATTTCTGTCCAGCAACAGATCCCACAGACATCCAATGACTGAGCTGAGCTAGACTGAAGTCTGCAAACAGCATGAACAACTTTTTAAGGATTGTTCTTTGTATGTATGGAAAAATATGAAGGAAAACTGTAGAAAAGGTGTTAAGATCCATGTGTTTCATTAGCCTTCACACTAAGCATTAAATGGTTACAGAAGGTTTGTTAAATATTTGTATGCACATTGTTGAGCATTAGATGATGCTCAACAAAGATTAATGAAATGTTACAAATACTCTGTAAACTCTCTGTAGACACACTATCTAAACACAGTGTAGCCAAAATACTTCAATATGATATTTGAAGATAACAGTTGCTGATTATTTTTATACAAAAGGCTGACCTGAACCCCTACAGAGCTGGTCCACCGTCTCCTCTTTAGTACCCATAAGCCCACTCATCAAAGTCCAGTTTGGGAATGAGAGAACGCCCTTAAGGAGGTTCCCAGATTTGCCTGTTTCTGCTGTGTGACTTCCTGAACATGTGTTCCCTCAGTGCTAGTCCCAACATATTGGAACATGATCAATGTTGACAGGGCTAGGCCTTTGGTCGGGTTAAAGTAGTGTATGTTCTCCACTCTCTTGCTCTCTCCTTCCATTTTTCTTCTTTGCTGACCAAACAGGCTTATGAACTCTTTGAACTGCTTGACTGAGAGTACACAAAAATCAACTCACTTACTGGAACTGACCAAATGAGATAAACTGAAGAAAGGAGATGGAGAAAAGTGACGAGGGAGGGAAATATATCGCTCTCTTAAGAAAAAGAGGAACATACGAGTGAGGAGAAGGGGGGAAGCCATTCTTCTTTTTTGTTAAATCACTTGAACTTTAGCTCACACTTCATCTAAAAGCTTCTGCTTATCTACTCGTCCTAATAAGAGAGCAGGATGGAGGAGGAGGCAGAAAGGGTAATGGAGGTCGGGTGGACAAGCGCCACTGCTCTCTGGCACGTTCCTCACAGCTGGACAGGGTCAACGGTCGCAACACTGATTGATGGAACATTTATACGGCCACTATCAGGAGTGAGTGAAGTCATCTGTACCTGATCGAGTCCAAATAGCTGTCAGATGTTTTCATTGTGGAATGGACTGACATTTGCTGAATATTAACTAAAACTGAGAAAACTGCTTTGTAGCCAGGGTTTGATAAACCATAACAAGCTTCCTGAGTCAGCTTCCTTTTTTGTGTGTGTAACTCCCCGGAGAATAATATTCCAGTGAATTCCACATCTCTCTGTTCCTGCAAGTGGTAAAAACATTTAGGCATGATTTACTTTTTAACACTAATCTGTGACACACACATTTGTACGTACATTATGGGTGCTCTGCTTCAGCCTTGAAACAATTTGTTACACCTAAATTCTCACACACACACATATATCTCATTAATGTGAAAATGTGCACACACGTATGCAGCTCGGTCACATGGTGTTTGACAGTGTTATCACAGCACATTATCAGGACAAGCGGTGAAGGTTATTCCTGGCTAATTTATATAAGATTGGTGAAGAGGTCAGCACTGATAACTCAGTCCGAAGCACCTTGCTGTGCAAATCGCTCCCTGTCACAGACTTAGCAGCAGTCAAAGCCCTCGCAAACACACACCGAAAGGCAGCAAGTCACTTCTTACAAACGGGAGTGTACCAAGTGGAAAGGAGAGAGAGCAGAGAGGAAGAATGTGTAATTTGGTGCCAGGTGATAAAAGAGTGTGGCAGTCAGCCATCAGGGTCTGTAATGGAATGCCTCTGTTACATTATACATTTAAACAACGTAACTTTCATCCTCACCTGGGCATGCACACTGGCCTATCTGCACAGGAAAATCATTCATTCATTGTTCAAGCACTTTCAGGCATTTTCCATGTGTGTGAGTAGAAAAAAGACTTTAAGGATTGTACCTTCATCATGGACATTTTAAAGATAGATTCTTTTTTTCTTTTACATACACTGAAATGTTCGATTGTCATACAAACACAGCAAAATCGCTTATAAGTTGTTCATAAACAAGTCCAGGTCAAGTTTCATCATCATCCCTACTTACTATAAGGTTTTGCATGAATATAAGGCAGAGAATGATGTCCAGCTCATCAGACACTACTTTTTTATATACTGTCTAAACATAAAAGTTAGAAAAGGTTCTCAGTGGTGCACAGGGCAAAGGCCAGGATCAAACAACATAGAGCAGTGGAGGAGCAGGAGTAGAAATCAGCCTGAGTTTTTTCCCCCTCTTTTTGGAGCACTTTCCCTTAATGATTATAGGACAGGGGAGAAAGACAGGAAAATCACAGAGATGACAAACAGCAAAGGACCACAGGTTGTACTCCAACCAATGGCTGCTGCAGTCAGGACAAGACCCGTGTGGTACGTGCTCAGGCTGAGACTTGGACCGGTCCGCCAAAGCCCATCTGGAGATGCCATCACATAGGCCACAGCCTGTGTGACACATAATAATCATTACTGTGTTATTACCGGAGATTAGTGATATTATCCAAAAATATTTGACTTCATACGTAGTGAAATAAAAATATGTAGTTTTTAGATGTGTAATTGCTGAATTCAAACAATACTCCTACATTGTTTTACACTCCTGCATTGTCTATTTTAATCTGTAATGTGTCTTCCTTTTTGGGCTGAATACGATCAGATGAAGACTGTGAGCCTTTACATTCGCATTTTTCTAAATATAATTTTTCCTTTGCCTCATTTAGAAAGTTAAATTTAACAGCAAGCCAAAGAATGATGAAATGCATTCCCGTGTAGAAATCAGCCTGGGAGTTTAGGACAGTGGAGAGAGACAGGAAAGTCAGGGAATGACATGCAGCAAAGAGCCAATGGACTGGCTCATCTGGAGACACCATCACATAGGCCACTGCCTAATTTGTTATGATGATTTGTAGAACTAAATCAAATTGTAGTTTGAACACAACAGTAAATACACCAGTCACCAACAAACATTTTGTTGTTTTTCTCCCTTTGTTTGATATTTCTCTGATAAAACTGCATAGATCTAAGCTAAGTAACAGACTTTGAGAACTTCCCTGATGGAGGTAATAAAGTAAAGATTGTTCATGTGTCCCAAATCTCAAGTCCAAATTGAGTAAGAGGACAAAGCTCAAATTGAGTTGCCATTTCTGAAAAATGGCTTATTAATATGTGATGGGCACCACTGCAAAAAGAAATGATCAGTCAGACTCCAACAGACCCTCTCATATACAAGAAACTTAAGTAATTGAAGCTATACTACTTAAGATATTCATTCAAACAGAGCCTATTTTAAAGTTATTTATGGTCAACTTTTTTCAACAAGTGCAGTTCAATATATTTCCATTCTGTCTCTTCTATAATTCTGTAAAGTTTTCATGGTTGGTGGTGGGTTCAATCAGTTCTGCATGCCACTCAAACTGCTTACAAATGCATGAGGGATTCACTACAAACAATGCATACATACATACATACATACATACATACATACATACATACATACATACATACATACATACATACATACATACATACATACAAACATACGTAGTCCAGTAGTAAATAGCCTCAGTCTTGTTTACTCTTCTCTTTCCCACTGTCATATTAGGGCAGTATTGTGTTACTGCTATCACTGCACCAGTTCAGTGCTTAAAGCAGAGGCTTTATTGTGGAGCAGTAACACGAAATACAAGTATTTAAAGAATTAAAAAAACAACTCAAATTCTGGGCAACCATTGGATCCGTCTGAAATATTACAGAGTAACGGAGTGGGAGGTGAACACAGTGAACTGCTGATGAAGAGCTGTAGGATTCAATCCTCAGCAAGGTAACTATCATTTGACTGTGTCCTGTGACTGTGTGGAAAACCTCTTGTGCTGTCCTGACATGAAATCAGAGTGCAGTTGCTCATGGCATAATGGAAGAAGGCCAAACATTTGCAGCCTTAACTTTCTGTACCTCAGACAAAGCAGCTACCCAAGGGGTGTTTCCTGTGGTGTTACAGTGTTAAAATCCACTTTCTCTGCCCACAGGACAAACAGGAATCACCCTGATTTCTCGTTACCGTGATGATGTTCACAGATGTGCGTCAGAGCCGATGCAGGGGAGGCTATTTACTGTACTTTTAGGAAAGAACCATTTCATTAAAGCGTGTGTGTTTATGTATCTGTGTGTGCGACGTCAGCACAAACTGGGATGCGCACACTCACACGCACACACACATTCACTGTATCCACTGTAACCTTGGCTGCTTGGGTGCACACATACACATAAAAGCACACACACTCTCTGAGTCAGCAGAAACTGGAGCTTGGTGACACCCCTAATGAACCCAAGTGTTATTCTTCAATTAAAGTACGGACAGGTACCGAGCCAAAGCACTCCTCTCAGGACGTGACAGTTGAACCCCTCTCCTCCCAAGAGCTCCTTTCCTCCTTATGTATCACTCTCTTGGCCTCTCTTCTTGCTCCATCATGCCTCACTTCCCTCCAATGTGAAGTCTCATTGTCTCATTGGTTTTTTTTTCTCCCTCATTCCAATTATATGTACAGTAAGGTATGAGTCAGAGCAAGCAGACGTGGCATGTCAAGCACATAGCTGCCAACCTATGTCATTACATACTTATCGGCTCTTTCCACTTCCTTGGTGTCTATCAATCTGTCAGAGTTGGTACATGTATCCCTGCAGTGGCCTGTTAATCCAGCAGAGGGCATCACTACTATGTGGAGATCAATGATATTAGCCAGAAATATTATACATAGCAACTGAGGGACCATTTGACTTCACAGTGAAATGTAAACATCTAATATTAGATTGTTTAGAGATAGTCTAACTGAAACAATAACCCTGCTTTTTTTTTTTTTACACTGCCTTGATGTATTTTATCCCTGCTTCAATTGTTCTTACTTTTGGGACTCCAATTTGAATCTGATGAAGAACGTGAAACTTAACACACAGTTTTTACTCAGTATCATTTTTTATTTTATTTTTATTTATTTTGCATCAAGGACAGACCTGAATTTAACAGCAAGCTGTGGAAAAGCAATAAAACGCTCATTTCCCCTCATTAAACCAAATAAATGAAACGCATGTCAGTGGAAGGAGTACGCTATACATTTCACCACTTTTTAAGTACTTTATACTTACCTGCATTTTATAAACAGGTTATAAAATGTGATGCAAAGTTGGGGTTGGGGGCTAGGTGTGGCATATAAGATAGCTCTATGCCAACCATCAAAGTAGGCTGCTGTTCATATGTGTATATGTTAATGTGACCATAATAATAACAATATAAGCTATAAGCTATATAAGTGAGGGGAAATCACGTGTTAAGCTTTGGCTTAAACTTTTTAATACTTTGTACTTGTAACAGTATATTTGTATGATGTTGATGTTGTATTAGTCTCCTCATGGACTCCTCCTCACCATGTTGGAGGGGAGTGTGTTGGAGACGTATGTATAGGTCTATTGTCCTTTATAACATGCCTGTAGTCACTTCCTTCATCAATCAGCATCTAAGCATCACTGACAGTCCCTCACTCCCTTTTCCTCTCTATTCCCTCCTCTCCCTGGTCGTGATATCTCAGCTGTTGCTGGAAGAGGGAGACAGAGGAAGAGACAGAGAGAGAGAGAGAGAGAGAGAGAGAGAGAGAGAGAGAAGAAAAAGAGCCTGTCCGGTGGTCAGTCTCCACCGGTTTCCACCGAAGGGACTGAGAGGAAGTCACGACGTACGAGATTCTCCTACGTTATAAAGAAAAGTGTGTGTCAATGTCTATGTCTATGTGTGTGTTATGACGCGCGCGATGACCAGTCCGATGCCGTAACACATCAGGACTTCACGGCAGCAAGGCGCGATCACAGACTGCAAAAACGTTGCCCGGCGCACGCATGCACAAAGACATATAAGCTACGTGTGCGGACACACACGCTCCTTGGGGGTTTCCTCTTTCATGGAAACCAATGAGTATCTGGAGCACAACCCCGAGTAGCCACAAGACTGGAAAGTACTTGCCCTAATATCACCAGGGCAACTGCAAACGAGTCGGTATGCGCACACCTTATGAGTGAAAACACATCTGACCCATTTTATATTTTACTACAACCAACGTGGATGACTGTTCAATTAAACATTAGAAACGTCCAAGGTCATTTGTCTGTCACATTTGTGCGCTAGAAGAATTAATCATGTCCAAAAACTTCATTTACTGCACCAGTGATGTCTAGATTTAAGTGTAGCCAAACCTATACAGTTATATCTATATTGATATGCAAAATATAAAAGATGCAACGGACCGGAAATGTGTGGATGGGAAATTAGAGCGGTTAAATCTGCGTATTAATATCATAATACCTGGGTGCCCTCAGGCTTTTTTCACCCCTCAAATACAGAAATAAAAATAGACCGACTCTTGTGAACTCTGCGTTTAGTGGTCACATGAATGGGCTAGGTGAAACTTGGAAGAAGGGAAAAAAGAGAGAGAGAGACTTGAGAGCAACGGCAGCAGCGCTATCAGCCCATATAGACACACCTACCCAATCCACGTCTCCAGACCGCGGGGTGCTTGTTAATTGCCACCACTGAGCCACAGTATGGAGAGACCGAGACAGAGGAGGTGGACGCGTTTTGTGTCAACGGAGCGAGCCGAAACGCTGTAGTGCGCAGTAACAGGAATTAAAGCAGCAGCCAGAGGCAGATAGTCAAAGTTTCTCAGCGTGGTCTTCTTTTTCACTGAACGTCATCCAGTCCATGGGTTCAAGTTGCACATAGGAGTTAGGCTACAGGTTTCCAATGGACAGACTCTTGGAGACGACCGGCGCAACAAGCATGGGATTATTTTTGTAATGTGGATTGCTACTCCCTTGCAAGAAAATAAAGATCTGCGGAACAATGTGAGACGTTATGCGTCTTGGATTCTCGTGTTTCTGGATATCTTGAAGATCATTGGCAATAGCTGATAAGCGCAAAGGATTGTACCCTCCAACCCCGGGACCAACATGGATTTGCCGTTACAACCTTCTGCCCCTTATTTAGAGAAGTTTTAGCAGGTCCACTTGTGTTGTTGTTGTTTAGTTGTTGTAAACTTCATGTTTAAGAACAAGTCGCCTCATTGGCCTTTTGGATTTTAAAGCGTCGCCTGCCTTTGGATTGGATTTCCAACACAATGAACTTTATTGACAGTTTGACACTATTATTTTTGACGCTGTCAGCTGTCAAGGTGAGTCATGTTAGCCAGAATGCAAACTGGACAGACACATCATCGACCTCTGTTTGCGACATGCAGTTACCGGTCATTAATGTGTAGCTCGTCCTTGTCTTTCCTCTGGCTAGGTCATAGCTCATGTTTGAACAAGCTGAAATGTTTAGTGGCTTTGGTGAGATTTAAACAGCCATTACGCACAGCCGACACTATATAAACCAAAACCACACACTCGTGAGTGGTGCGTTTTTGTGGTAAATGTGGCATGAAAGAGGATTTTTATCAAATAAATCTTGTGAAGTTTGACGCTAGGTGATTGCAGGCCTGCTCTAAAACCACCTTGGAGATATTATTACGCTTTAAAGGCGCAGTGGCTCCAATTAGGGCAAGTGAGCAGGTTCATTTCTGGCACCGTGGCGACCCTCATGGTTAGTCCGCTCCAGTGAGAGGAAGAAGCTCAGCTCCTCACACTGAAATGTAACACTCCAGATCCAGAACACGACGGGCATTACTCCTCAGATTAATCAGGCCGACAGGGGAATTTTAATAGCTGCCTGAGAGCATTGTAAATCGTTTTCCAGATAATCATTAATCAAGTGCAGCGTGTCCAAGGAGCCTTTGAGCAAAGGTTTCAAGGTGAAAAAAAATGAGGCAGCTCAGCTCTTCAGACGCAGGCTGCAGTGGCACATTTACTAGGAATGATTTTCACTTATGAGCTTGCCAATTCAGCAAATATGTTTTGAATTGCAACACCTTCTCTCAGGGGGCTCTTGTCCAGAATTAATGAGGTTTACCCCCTCCTCTGTCTAATAAAGTGTTTATTTAACTAACTGGTTGATTTCATGACAGCTAATCCACCCAATCAACGCATGACAGTATCAGGATGCTGCCTTGACTGCTCGTTGCCAGTCAATCTATCATCACGCGGTTTAAGGGCCGGTGTTCGCAGCTTGACACCCGTCCGTTAATAATACAGTATATAGTGTTTTGGAGCTCTGGGGTCCCTCAGCCCTCAAGGCTGGACCCTCTCACGCCACCAGAAGGGGGCGGAGCCTCCACACAACCAGAAGTTGTTTTTTTTTTATTTTAGGAATGGAAAAGAGTTTCCACGCTTTCCTGAAAAGACCGACCCACTGAATACACGCCGGTGTTACAGGGCCGGGTCTCACGCAATATTGGCGTGATATTGCGCGACTTGTGCGCGCTTGCATATGAAAAAGGGAGGGAGAGAGAGAATGAGAGCAAGGGAGAGAGATTGAGAAGAAAGGGGCGCGGGGGGGGTTTGCATGTGTGTGTGTGTGTGTGTGTGATGGCGACAGAAAGTTGTGCGTAATGCGCGCACGGATGGAAAGTTGCCAAAAAGCCTTTGTGGTCCGGTGTGGTGGTGACAGCTACCCCCTGTGAGAGAAAGTAGCAGGCTGAAATTCTTACCGGTTTTAATGGCGACACTTATTAATCCAGTGTTGCCGAGGGGCAGCGGGGGCACACAAAGGTTTGGTAACTGAAATAAAACCCCACGCAGTAACTCTTATTTTGAAGTTGTGCCACGTAGCTGATGTGACAGAATTTAGGTCGACTTGTTTGGCTCCGTGCACCTCTGGTCAAATATTTGGCCAAATAAGGACTTACGCACAACACATGCAAGGCGATATACTAACTACCACACAAGCAACATAAGCAATCCCGAGATCGTTTCTAAACGCTTTTATTCATAGATGACATTAAAGAGGACATAATTTCAACATTTCGCTCTCCCTGCAGCAAACCCAGAGTATAGGTCAGGCTAAGATAAGATACATAATGTGCTTTTTTCATATTATGGCAGTGGACAACAGAAATGTCAAAATGCAAATATTTTTTTTTGCGCAACTGTAGATAAGTAAAGGGCATGGGCAACATTTTTCTGAGCTCTTGCACAATGTACTGTAACTAACAGCTTGGCTTTTCCCCCTCCTCTTGCAGAGCGCCCACATACCGAAGGAAACAGAGAGAGGTCCACATGACGGTAGGTGTCCCACAGGGCACCGTGGGAATACAGTCTGCTCTGGTCTTCCTGGCTGGCACACAGCCAAACAGAGAAGGGCTGGTTTGAGGTTTGAGGTTCACCTTGACATAAAAAAAAAGGGAAATTATCGCCTCCTGGTGGACAGTTTTGTAATTTGACCCCAGTCCAAATCTGCCCCATTCCAACTTCTCACTTTTTACAAAATGAGAGCAGTTTCACCTCCTAAATCTCAACACTTGGACTTGGATGTGTTCATCTTGTACAGCATTCCTTCTTATTTGAGGGTTAGCAGGGGAAATGTTATGGTGGCCAGACTCTTGTTATAGAACGGAATTTCTCCGTCTTGGCTCACTATTTCATTTTGCACAATCCCAGCGTTGCTCAATCTAATTTGGACAATCAGAGGCTGAACTTCATGATATTGTTCAGTGCCGCTGTGTTTGGTTTGGCTTCCCAGAGGGCTGTCAGGCCGGGGTTGTGCTGGGTTCACAACTGCACTGAGTGATATTTTGGAGGTGTTGTCTGTCTGTGTGCTAACGTCTTTCTCAAGAACAGAACTCCTGCAAAGACAGAGAGAGGGGGGAAGTAGACTGAAGGTGAAACAGGCTTATTGTACAACAATACATGAATCAGTGAGCTGAATCACAATGGTGTAGAAGTAGAGCTTTAAACCTGGGGTGACACTCATGTCCAGCAATAAATTTAGTGCAGCAGATGGGGTCAAGGTAGATGTCTAGACAGAGTGCTGATTAATAGGAAATTGCATGAGCAGGTAAGTCTCTATTTACGTGTATAAACCAAGGTTACCAAGTGCTTCTCAGTGGAACAATAGAAAGAAAACATGTGTGTGCATGTATGTGTGTGTCTCACTTTGACTCCCTTGACAGCATGCCAGTGTTTTTAATTCTAGTCTCCTTGTAGCTGTCTGTTATTGCTACAGCACAGTAGTTCAGGAGTCAGTGGTTTAGTCTAGAGCCGCTCTGCCATTTTATAACCATGCACACTGTGACTCTGTCTCCCAGTGATCCCTTTAATGGAGGTGTACAACAAGAGCTTGTGCCAGCCTCGGGAGCTGCTGGTGGAGATTCTGCAGGAGTATCCGGAGGAGGTGGAGCACATCTTCATCCCGTCCTGTGTGGTGTTGACGCGCTGCGCTGGTTGCTGCAATGATGAGATGCTGCAGTGCATGCCAACATCCAGCTATAACATTACAATGGAGGTCGGTGGCATTATTTATGGCAATACTTGTCCAGAGGGGTTCAGAGGGGTAGAACTGGCATTTTATATTTTACCAAGATGTATCTGTGGCTGAAGTGGACGCCTTAATACTTTTATTTTTGCGCAAATATTACAGCATAGGGGCACATCAGCTGCTTTAGTGTCCCTTTCTCAGTCTGTCCAAGGACAGTTAGCTCTGGTATGACCCACACTCTAACCCTGGAGTGAACCCTTTTTACATTTAATCATTCAAGAGTCTGTCAAAGCCTCTGGTTTAAGTTTGTGTGAGGAATTATTCAAAAAGCAAAGAGAAAACCTCTGTGCCACTAAACTGTTAGGGCTTGATTTGCATCTGTTATTCCTGATTGGTGTCCTTTTTAATGCTCTATGACTACAACAGTGTGTCAAACATTTCAATTCTACCATCTTGAGTTTTGCAGTCTTTTATTACCCCCAATCTCCCCACTCATGACAAACTGGACAAACTAAAGTAGACGCCTCCAGCTGGTCAGAAGTTGGCACCTTCCAGCTCTTGATTGGCTGAAGTCCCCTGAACCGTCCAATCATCTGAGGGGCAGGGTTGGAAACCACAGAGGTTTTCCGAAACAACACTGTGACCTTACTGTTTGTCCTTTTTTGATTCTTGAGTCCATTTATATCCACTTTTGCCTATTCTGGAAAATGTTAGGGTTGTGACTCACAGCACAAAGGACCTATAAAATTTAAAGAACCGTCATAAATCCACATGTTGTCTGCAACTGTGACAGTGTTCTCTTCTTCTATTTCTCTCTTACAGATTAAAAGAATAAAACCCCAAAAGCAACAAAATGATATTTTCATGAGTTTTACAGAACACAGCGCATGTGAGTGTAGGTAAGAAACCTTGAACACCCACCCCTACACACACACACACACACTCCACCTCTACTGAAACAAGAAACCACTGTACAATTGTGCAGCGGAGCAGAGGTCGACCAGACGCCTCATGTAAAGTTATTGTTTTCACTTTATCTCTGACTCATTTAACAGACACACATTAAGTAGATTCATATTTCTGCTTCTGTCACTTCCCTGATCTTAAGAAGACGAGACAGTTTAAAGCACATCCCCAGAGACATCCTCCATGTTGCTTTGGTTCAGTGTCATTCCATCACTGTTATGGGGGTAAAGGGAATATGTTTGTGTGAGTACAGGGCTTTTCCTTCAGGTCATTCCTGGAACTGCATCAGCACATTAGCTTTAGTTACTGATCTCTAAGGTCAGTGTCTGTGTCATCCCTGTGCCTCCCAGTCACAGTGACGTGATGTCCTCTGGTGCTCAGTGACTAAACATTTATACATTGTGTGACGCACTTGATTAGTCTTTCCTGTATACTCTGAGGCAGAGTGGGCTTTTTAATCTAATCTATTAAAGCCTGTCTTTCAGTAAAACACATATTTTAGCTGTGTGACGTGAGTGGATAAACTGTAACACAGCCGCACGTAGGGGGGACATGCATCATCCTTCCATGTTTAAGGGAAATCTAATAAGCAAACAAACATTGTTGGGATGACCGTTGGCTGACAGTCACACTCTCTGGCCATTTTATCCTGCTTTTCTGAGATATGAAATCGAAGGTATGTTGTTAAGGTTATTGACTGCACTCAAGGAAGCAGCCCCAGTCTATCTGGGAAAAGCCATTAAGAAATGTCACTGAACTTTACGCTGTACTGCTCTCTGCAATTTGTGATGACTCAATTTTTTCTATTTTTTTTGTAAAGAATTTATAGGATGCTATAAACCTTTTAGGGCACCTTAATAAAAATAGAGGCTGCGCACAATCTATTTAGAATTTGTAACTCTTCTCTAGTTAAAATATGTTACTTCCATGTTATGCTACTGGTAGTAACTTCATACAGCTGTGACACAGCTGTAGGAGAGTAAATAGTGAAGATGACAATGATGACATAAAACATCATGTAGTGCTGTGACCCTGAATCCCATTATAGCAAAGCAATATATAATCCAACACATGAATAACAGATGTCACTGCAAACAATAAAACTATATGACTACATTAAAATCTTAAGCATTATTTTATAACAATAATCAAATTTAGCATATTTTAAAGGTTCTCTGTGTTCTTTATTCTTGAGCTCCCTTTGTTGTTGATTTAAGTGTAAAATGTCAATATAAATTTATTGGAGAACCTACTTGTCCCAGAGTAGTTGTACATTGTGTCACTGCTCATCTTATCTTATACCTCAACAGACTGAAGTGCAGGCAGTCTACAGCACATCTACATCCATATCTTCTGATCATTTATGTATACTGAACATGCACACATACACATACACATTTACCTTTATGCCTTATTGTACCAGTCTCTCAAATAGAAACTTGGCAAGGTGTCCGTGACCTTCTTGAATGAAACACTGTTTCCCAACACATTTGGCAAACTGCTGCCTCTGGAGTGTGCCAGCAGATTTATTGCTTCACACTCTTCTTATCAGCAAGAGTCGTCACATGGACGAGCAATGAAACAAACCTGACAGTCTGCTATTGTAGCTATGTTTGTGTGTGTGTGTGTGTGTGTGCGTTACCTGTGTATGAGTGCGTGCACTGTGATAATTCCCAACAAATCTGGTTCATTTACCAGGCTCAGCTTTTGAAAGTGAAAGCCAGGTTTATCACAGTTTCTGGTAAAAGGACATGCATTGACATAACACAATTTGAAAAGATTGATGTAAGCCCACCCATGTGGATAATGAGCCCTCTGGTCTCTGATCGTGATATGTATCTGTTTACCAGCAAACAATGACACACTGTGATCTAATGTCGTTCTGTTTTGTTCCTGCATTTCAGGTTAAAGAAAGAAGTGAGAGAACCGAGAGAAAAGTGAGTACAGCACTCTTTCTGCATGAAAGATTGGGCTTTTGGGGGGAAACAATGGGGATTTGAGATTTGATCTTTTTTTTCTGTGTTGCTCTGCAAACAGACTCTCAGCTGTCTGCAGCTCTTACCCTTTCTGCCATTATCCCACATGCTGTTTCACTGACCTGTTATTTTCCCCCTCTGTCTCTCCATTCACTTTCACACACTCAAACACACAGAACAAAAAAAAAGTCCACAACGATAATATTTTATTTCGACCACAGCGGACAAGCTACTACATGTTATACTCAAATTATGCTGAGGTTAGCATGCAGCTCTCAGGTGATAAACACAGGGAATACCAGCCTAATCCTGCCAGGTGAATGAGTGACACTTGATGGGGTCATTGCCCTCTCTAACCCTATCCTTTACACCTTCTTCCCCTTTTCTATCTCATCTTTACATTCCTCTCTTCTCTTCTTTACCGTTTATCCCACTTAGCTTCTGTTACTCCTGTTCCTGGCTGCTGTGATATAGATAACAGCGTTTTTGAGGCACAGTAAACTTTTGTGTTTACGATCTTCCCATCTCATGCACGTGATGAGAGTCATAAAACTCTTTAATCCTCTTTCTGTGACCAGTTGTTAATATCTTTCTACCCAGGATGGTTGTCAGTCGTCTTTTGGTTTTATATCAGGTTGTCTGTCATATAGATAAGGGTTACCTCTGAGGGCCTCCTCTTTAACCTTGTCATAACTGTTTACGAGTCCAGTATTGATGGCGTGCTGTTACAAGGTGATGGTCTTAGGGTCGTTCAACTTCTGTTTCTGATGTTTCATACTTTTCATGTTAGTTTTAATGCTGCACGCTGACCTCCTCCGTGGGGGTCGGCCTTCTGTTAGGGTGAGTCACCGCGCTGAGGTTGTGAAACCAGTAAACTGTCAACTTCCACAGTGAAACTGTTTGGTTTGGTTTTTGGACAATCAAAGAGGAAATGCTCACATTTACAGCATGTCAGCTTCATGCTCTTCCTAACAGATTGAGGACATGTTTATAATCGAGTCTGACACAGTCCCATTTGTGACCTAATTTCAGCATTTTAGAATAATCATAGAAATTGGTTTATGGCCCAACACTTGCAACCGTAATACATGCTAATAAGACTAAGATGGTAGACGTGGTAAACATTATACCTGCTAAACATCAACAGAAATGTCAGCACTGTCGTTTTGACCATGTTAGCATTTAGCTTAAAACTCTGCTGTCCCTACAACCCCACAGTGCAGCTAGCATGGCTTTAGACTCAGGCTGGTTCTTTCACCTGTTATCCAGTTGTGTTTTCTCTGAACAGAAACAACCTTCAAATTCAGTATTTCTATCGACTCAGCTGGTTTATACAGAAAACTGTAGCCTACAGTGATGTGAAAAAGGAAAGTAGAGTGTCATCACCATCTGAGGTAGTTTTCAGTTTTAAAAATATTCACAAGATTTTTTCCTCACAAACACATTTCATCATTCCTCCCAGAAAGCAGTATATTCAGGAAATCACATTTACAGATGTAGCTTGCAGCTGGATAATGGATAAAAACTCAATTCAAAGGCTGTGTCACCAGAAATAATGATGTAGGCTACTCCATAAAGCTGTCAAAAAAATCCTGTATAACTTCATTCCTGCACTCAGAAACTGGCTTATCATGGTGCAAGCAGTTTTTTATTTGTCAGTTTCAATTAGAAATTCAGCAGTGATTTACTCTAAATACCATCAATTACCATATAGACAAATATCACAAATATCAATATAATATATCTGTTTTTGTAATTCTATTTGAGTACAGTTCAACACTTTTAGCTTCATACATACATGCATAAATACAGGCAGATATTTTAAACCAGACAGCACTTGTGAAGATCCAGGTACATCTGTGTACCTGTTGTCCTCATTGAGCCATGGCCTGAAACAAGTTGAATCAGCTATAAAACACTGACCCACATAGAGTTAAAGATGCAGTTTTGGTAACAGTTATTGTCCCTAGTCCAACTGGGAAATTTCAGATTAAGTGGCCCAGACCATGAATCTCTTTCACACGCTGGTGAGTCATTGTACTGTTGCCCACACACACAAAAAATGGAACATTTGATATTCCCCATATTCACGAATGACAGGATATGAGGAAATCATGTGCACAAAGGTGAATTACTGTGCAAGAGTCCTTACAGATAGGGACACACTATTTCTTTATTTATTTATTGTGCTTGTCTTGAAACTCATATCCTCCACTATAATCTAACCATCTTGAACAATCCAATCAGTAACAATAATCTAATCAAAATATTACCTGTTTTCAAAGATTGATATATTTCTTTTATATATTTTACAAAATATTTATATTTTATATATTTTTTGCCACTTGTATTTAAGGACATCAAAATACAAAAAGGCTAACACATCAGTCCATCTTTCTCCTCAGTCTCTCAGGCATCAATCTGCCTTGTTGTCCTCTTTCTCTTGCAGAAAACCTCGGAAAGACAAGGGTAAAGGCCAAAAGAGAAAGCGAAAGAAAAACCGTGACAAAACAATTCACGATGCGTATGTCAGCTCTGCCTTCTCCACCTACTTGCACCTGAGTGTTGCGCTTCTCATAATTAAGCTCATTTGGGAGGAGCTCCTTTGTCCTTTTTAATTTGCCCAGTAACCCCCTAATGTGCCCATTTAGCCATTATCAATTAGCATGTTGCTTACGCGCATTGTCCTAACTTTGTGTCATCAGTCATGTCCTACATATTGAAGAGTACCAGTTTCTAAGCTATCCTTGTTTGCTAACATGTTTTGCTAACTTAGCATAAGCAAAACTTGACATAACAGCGATAAAGAAAACTTACTAGCCATATCCCACGAGAAGTGAACCATAATTCATCTAATCTCCACCCAGCTTTACCAGCACAGTCTTCAAAAGAAAGTCACTCCTTATGGAACTGGAACAATGGTTGGGAGGAGATACAGCAGTGTATCATGGAAAACAGTAGAAACCTAAGGTACAAGTTGCTCCTACAGTAACATCTCGTCATATAGCTAGCGTAACAACTGATAATGGACATGTTTAAAGAAGCTGGAATAAACAGATCCTGGGTCGACTGTTAGCTGTAACTTGAACCTTCTCCTGAAACAGATCACAGCTCCACCATCATGGCTTTGTAGGCCAGCTCATACAGTTCTGGTATCTGTGCTGCAATCACCAGGATTGTAATCATGGTCCTGTGTTCAGTGTTGAGTCTGTGCTGCTTTGCTGTGTCTCGTACCCGTCTCCTTTCCACTCTTCATTCTTTTCATCTTTACAAACAGGTTTTGCTGTCCTGTGTATAATGCTGGTAGTTTTTATGTAATGTGAAGATAAGTGATGGCTATCTATTGCCTTTTTTCTGTTTTTTTTCTGTCTTTCCTTTTGTGGTAGGGGATTTGTAAACCAGCAAATTGTTAAGCAAGCACTGTCTTTGTGTCTTTCTTGTCTCTGGTTTTGCCTCTGAACCCGCACAAAAGCTTCCGTATTTTATCCTTTAATAATACAGTGATGCTCCATTGTTTCTTCAGTGCTCATACTGTGACAGAATACATGTGTGTTCTTCTGGAATTTGTATATTGAGATGTCAGTGCAGTACGTGAGCCTTCATCTGTCCATTTTCAGCTTCTGTTCTGAATCTAATGTCTCTCTAATGTGGGAAACGCACTCTTCGGTTTTCACTCAATAAAATCAAACCTTCCTTAATGGAGAACCAAGTGGACCCTTGAGTCTTCTTTATTCAGAGTTGGATTAATTTTTTCTAGTAAAAGAAGTGTCTTGTCAGTGACCGCAATACGAAGCCAGCTTGTGTTGTTTTGTGTTGCATGATCCGGTCCAGAGCTTTGCTCACTGCATGTCTAACACATATTTGTGAGGAGTCCAATCAACGGGGGAGGGTTTGGGGGCGTGAGTGAGGGAAAATTACTGCTTGAATATTTGCCTGCAATGTTACCCAACTGTCACATGCACAGAAACTTTTCAGGGGTTGGCTTTGAAGAGCGAATTGGACATATCAAAAAGTTGGCCTATGGCTGACCTGGCTCGGTTATAGTACACGGTGATAATCTGCCTCTCTCCATCTCTGTCTTGTCTGTCTTTCTGTGTCTAGTGTTTGTGAGCCATGTTGTGATCACTGCTCAGAGAGGAGAAAACGTTTGTTCGTGCAGGATCCTGCAACCTGCCGGTGCTCCTGCAAACACACAGACGAATACTGTAAAGAACGCCAGCTAGAGCTCAACGAGAGGACCTGCAAGTAAGTGTCACTATTGAAAAAACTGAAGTGAAACAAGAACTTCAGGTTTCCAAAACAACAACAACAACAACAACAACAACAACAAACACACATTAAAATGACCAAAACTCCACATCCACAGCATCAGCATAAAGTTGTCTAGGCAAGGATAGTGATTTCTTGTATTTTGTAAAACCTATAATATTTTGTCCAAATATCTTCATATGTCTATTTTTAGCAGGCTTAAAATAAATTGTTCCACCTTTAGTTTTTTTTTTTTTGCCAAGTTAGAGGACTGTCTGTTCAATTAATATGTAGTTGGTAGTGTTGGGCAAAGCAGCTGTTTAGAGAGTACCGAATCACTAGAATTATTTCATTAAAAAGATTTGCTCAAAGTATCCATTCACTGAATCGTTGAGTGCTTGGAGGGAGCCATGACTGCACGGACTCCTTGAACTGATACACAGCCGATCGTTTCATGATTCAGTTCATGACTCTGCCCCAAGGCTCACATTCACTGAACGGACTACACAGTCGTTTGTGAGCAACACAACGACACGTATGTGAACATGTCGTGTCATTCGCGAACATGTCATTGTGTTGCTTGCGAACATATCAGTAAGTCCAGTGAATGTACTACACAGTGAACACGAGCCCTGCATGACATTACATTCACTGTGTGTAGTACATTCACTGGACGTACTGATAAACTGCACGTACACTGAAATACTACACAGATGTTGGCGAGCAACACAACGACATTCTGCTAACAAAACAACATGCTTGGAGTAGTACGTTCAGTGAACGTGAGCCCTCAGCCAGTGAACGGATCACTGAACATGCACTGTTCCCTCGCAACGAGAGGATGTGATAGTCTCTGCCATCAGATCCACGAGTGATTCAGTGATTCATGGACCACGCAGTGGATCCACTGCCAGCCTGCACTCTCACTGCTGAACTCAACTGAGGAATGAACAAATCAGTTCAGGAAGTGATTCCGTTCAGTTTGTTGACTCAAACCATTTGTTCTTTTGACACAACACTAGTAGCTGGAGCCCAATTAGCATAGCTTGAAATGGCTATAGTCAACAAATGTCAGTCAAGAACCAAAAGGATCATCACCTGAATCTGTAACATCTGAGCATTTCTCACTGTTCAGCCTGCAACTTGACCTTTTCGGGTCACTCTTACTTTTTTCTGTGCTTCCTGTACCTCTGGTCACCTCAAGTTGCTTTTTAGGGAAAACATGATCTAAATGCCCTCTGTACACTACCTTCTCAGCACACAAACAGCAAACACCATTAGTGAGTGTAGTGGACCATTTAGCAGCTAAACAGCCAGATATGTCCCTCTAGAGTTGCTGGATATTCATCAATGGGCTTTGGAAAATAGTCTCAGATCACCACTGTTTGTTACTTCATCACTTCAAATCCTTTACTTTTTTTCTTTCTTCCTGTTCAGATGTGACAAGCCAAGAAGATGAGAGAGATGTGGGCACCAGATGTACAAGATGAAGGAATATTCTAAAGATATTTCACAGCACAGCACTTTGACCTTGAACCGTAAGCTCTTCTTTTCTGTGGAAAGCATTCCCCTTGGACTGGCTGAAAGAGAACAAAAAGAAAGACTAAACTGAAATTTCCTCCTACTGTATATCTGTGTGTATATAGACCATGATAAAAAGAAAAAGAGTACAGAATTGTTATGCTGCTAAAGAAACAAATAACTAAACCTATCATTTGACAAAACGCAAATATCCGCCATGTGGTTTTGCATTTCTAACAGGCTTGCAATGCAGGTGTAGTCTTGTTGTCAATTTATTGTATGCAATTACTTCACTGGATATGAGTCTACTGTGGTTGTGTGTCAATCAAAAGTTGCAAAACCTCTCAATCTAAGATATATTTAACTGCTAAAACAGCGGGTGAGGCTGAGGAAGACATGGACGCACCCTCCTCTCAAAAGTGATGGATAGATTCTCGTTGTCTATGTCTATTTTGGCTTTTGGACTAAAACAGGAGGACACTGGGACAACTGATGGACGGAAACCTTGAATCTTGTTCGTGATGTCACTTCCTTTTCCTCTGAGGACATTGCAGGGCTGACATGGACACACACATTGTCTTCACAATTGTGATCAGCTTGCAGGAGGAGAGACTCTGGAGTGCCATATACTTTTAAAGGGATACTGATCATCAATAATATCATTTAATGTTTTGCTATGTCCTACATGAAAACCACTGAAAACATCCTATACTGTAGTTTGATTCCATTTGAAAAACTGTGCCTCACAAAAATGTACTGAGAAATCTTTCGAGTGCTTTTTAAATTATTTTTGTCTCATTTTTCAGGAGAGGGGATTGTCAAAGTAGTTTTGGTAGTTGTTGAGCTCAATACAGAAATCATTGATTACATATCTTCTCTGAACTTGTACATACTTAATATCCTTTATTGCCATAGTCCATTCTAGATAATTTATAATGTTATGGAGTATTTTTCAGTATTCAGCCTTCTACCCATATTTAATTTGGTCTATTTATATATGCAGTGTTATGTACCTGTGGCTGTCCTATCTCCCACCCCCATGTGTAAGGTCACTGATGGCTACTCATAGCGCAGACACATGCTGTGCTTTTCTATGAAACAAAGAGAGACAAAAAAATGAAAAAAGAAAAAAAAATCTAGAAATGATTTGTTAACATTCCCTAAATGGATCGCTTCTATTGATGTGGTAATGACATCTCTGGATTGACAGCCCCTCTTATCTATGGGTGCGGGTGCTGTGTAGAATTTTTAACATTTCTGTGTGTTTGTTTCTTTGTGTGTATGAATGTGTGTCCACATGCATTGGCCAATGTGCACATCTGTGCGTAGGTGTTAGTAAGTTGTATTTAAGTATGTAGCGGACCAGTGTTTTGTCCGCACTGCAAGATGCAAATACAAATAAACTACTGCTAGCAGCTCAGCATACACTACCACAACACTACCACCGTTTGAAATTTAAAAGCAACTTGCCATCAGTCTTAGAGCCCTCGTTATTAGTTCTCTTTGTCTCTTCTTCTCTATTAACATGTTTTCTGTGTCTATGTAAAACAGTAAAGCATATTTATTTTCAAATTATATTGTTTTTATATAAAATAAGGAAAAGGTTGCTGTGTTGTGAATGCTGTGTTTTCAAAAGATTTAATTAGGCAACATGAGTTTTCCATGTTTTTTTGGTGCGGCAAGCTGGTACTCACACATCTAATAAGAACCCCTGCAGAATGGCAAATAGGGAAGTGAAATAAGAAATTCCTGCACTCTTTTCATGACAGACAGACAGATATTCATCCTTATGAATAAAATGGCACTTTGAAGCAGTGTGCAGTAATTTCATCTGTTAAATTGAACTCCAGACAGCTGTTAAACCGCAGAGGAGGAAACATCACATTTTTCTGCAAAAATCTGTGTCCTCACCAATGAGGAAGGAATCATGTTTTTCAGTGGCCAAAGGATTATGTAATAGCAAAAAGTAGGTTACCAGAGAAAACAACAACTTCATGTTTACCCACACATCTATGGGCAAAAATGTCCCACCTCTCCATCCTAGAATGGAAAATGAGATTTAGCCCCCCCCCAAAAGGAAAAAAAAATTAAATAGTTATTTTGCTGTTAGCAAGACTCGTGTATTAGCTTGGTGTGGTTGAAGTTAAGGTAAGAATATGTGTAGGACCTTCTCTGGCTCATTTATCTGGCACTAATGCAGAAAAAATCATATTTACTGAAGCCAATGGTTGAAGAAATATTACATCATGCAATCAAATTCATCTAAGCATACATTTCTAGTGGATGACTCTGTAAAATTAACAGGTAACAGGCTGATTCTATGGTTTCCTTATGTAAAGATGGAGGATAAATCCTTCCTCACAGATTTATATTGCATAGTGCTTCGGCATCTGCGAGGACCTCCAATTCATGAACTTGTTCCTGATTCGTATTTAATTGACTCACTAGTATCTGAAACAACACAGCCTCCCTCCAAATCTGTCCTTGGCATTTGTCCATTACTCAAACAAATCCTGAACAACGATCAAGAAGTCACCACCACGTGTCTCGTAATGGTAGGCCATTTTTTTTCATTTTTATTGCCTGAATAAGGCCACTGAGGCAATGGCTTCGTTGTCATCAAGAAACAATCTGACTTGGTTGTCAAAATAAATGAGATGAAAATTCTGGTTTGATGGGAGAGTTAGATTAACACCTCTATTGGCACATGTTCCACCATCAGAACTTTTCCAGGAATCCAATAACCTTTGAAAGAATTCGGAAACATTACCTGGAACAAAGGTCCCTGGAACATGTTTCCAGTTATGGTTCATGGGCTATACCTCACTAAACCTGTTTTGTTCTGCTTTCCTTCTCTTGGTGAAGAAATTCTCACTTTTTGGCTATGTTTCTGAAGTTTCTACACTGCGTGTATTTTTACTGCAAACTTTGTGTTACATCCCCATGAAAAATTTTCTGTTCCGCTTTACCAGATTATCATATCACCTGTCCTGACCACCCCCTTATCCACCAGGGAGGACAAAGAGTGGTCTTAGCTACTAGAGTATAAGATTAGTGACTTGTTCAGTGACACTTTAGCAGTAGCTGATCTCTAGGCCTCTGGACCAAATCTAACCCCTATGAATGTAGATTAAGTGGAAGTTTTTGGATCTTTGGCCATGTTTGTTTTGAAACTCATTTCGTCTTAGCCCCATTGCTTGCTACTTCCCATTGGATTAGCTCATGCCTGGTGCTAATGCTCTGCTGCGCTCTCCCTGACTCATGCTCTTTCTGTGCATACCTAAATATAAAGCACACCACATAAACTAATCCTTGAAAATTGTGAGGCCACCTTCACTGGGTAAAACACCCTGAAGAATGTCATAAACCGTCTAATCTGCGATTTACCAAGAACCCAGAACTCAGTGAGTGCTAGGTGCTTGTCTAGCCCAACTATGCTGATTTAACATCAATCTAGGTGTTTTTTTCTGAGATTTGATGGGAGGTTTTATACTTTTTTTGGTAACGGCTGCCTAATATGGCAATATATTTTTATTGCATATGTATTTTTTGGTTGGTATATACAATGACAATAAAGGAGCCTTAAGAAGTTTAAGAAGAAATTTTTTGCAACCTGGACCTTATTTCTAGCATAAAATACGTTCATTTACTCACCCGAACAACTTTGGTGGAACTTGGAGTCGTTTGGACGATATTTAGATCCATTCGAGATTCTCTTATATCCATATATCCAGAACATGCGCTTCAACTGGGAGCAGCAAAGTCTGGTAGCTCTGAGTTTTTACTCAACCATTGCTTTATTTTTGTTGTGTTTTTGTCGTATTTTGTCAACTACTGATGGATACTTCTGTGAGGAGAGGAGATTCTTCAGGAGAGGAGCTTCTTTCATTGAAAATGGAGCAGATCTGGAGGATGCCACCCTGTTCCTGTTCCAGCTGAGATGAAGAGGTGTTTTCATGGTCGCCGTGCCGTTGGTCATCATGAGAAATATCAACTCTCTGCCCAACAAGAGGAATGAAGAGCAGAAGATGTTGGTGAAGACTCAGAAAGTTGACATTTTTTCAAATCATAACAATACTTGTGTACATCCCACTAATGGCTACTGCTGAAGTTCCACATGAAGTCGTTGCTAGGATACAGACTAAACATCCTGAGGCACCTATAATGATATCAGGAGACTTCAATCATGTTTCGCTGATGGATTCACACAGAGATGAACACAGAGGGTGGTGGAGGCCATTCTGGACGGCTCGGATCATCCACTTCATGGCACCCTGATGAATCAGGAAAGCAGCGATGGTGGACGGCTCCTCTCTCTTTGCCGCAGGATGGAGAAATATAGAAGATCCTTTGTACCTACAGCCATCAGGCTTTTTTGATTCTTCTGCAAATGGCAATGAGCTGACAGACAAGTGAATTTCCCTTTGGGGATTAATAAAGTAATTCGTATCGTATATTGTAACAGTTGCAAAATACAGGAACTCCATATCTCAATACAGTTTGATACTCGAGGTGTATGATGACACCTTCAAAGACCCTTGACACAGTTTTATTCTCATTTCCTGAAGAACCACTCTGAACCCAGATGAAAAAACGAGTACAGCAACACTCAAGCAGAAGAAGTCATCAGTTGTTAACTAAAATAGATGCACTGAGACGAAGGCATCAAAAAAAAAAAAAAAGCCCAATATACGCTGTGGAAATAATTAGCTCTCCCTGCGCCGTCGACTGCCTGCTACTGCCGATCAATTACCAAATCAAACAATCAATCATTTCAGTGTGTGAGTCAGTCATTGAGGCATGCATCACTCAGATGGATAATCAGTGAGCCAAGCTCACAGCTCAGTGAATATTTCTCCTCACAGATTTGTCTTCTTCTTCCTCTTCTTCTTCTTCTTCTGATAATGATGATGATGATGATGCTCTCCTGCTCCATCGCTCTGTTGATCTCGCCTGTCACAGCTTGTTAGCACAGTCACATGGGGTCTTCCTCGCCCCCTCCCCAGCAATCTGCTTCCTCCACTGTTGAATTATACATACACCTTAATTACCTCTCTCTCTCTGAGGCAAGCAGGCACACATGATGGAGATCCTTGTGTGACCCAACCACCGACACACTCTCAGTCACGCACACACGCTGGTGCACACCAGCTCAAATATTAATTATTACATCGAAGCCTCATCCCCTTTTCATAATCTCTCTTTCTCATGATTCTTCTCTCATCTCCTTGACGCCTACAGCCCTGCTCTCCGCCATGATCTGCCCCCCCCCCCCTCCTGTGACTCTTAGCGTGCAGTATTTTATTTTGAAGTTGTGAGTTCTGTGTGATTCCTGCCTCCTCCATCGTCCCAGCATCATTTCACTTTCTCTTCACTTGTGTGTTTTAATCGATATATTTCTTACTTGACTCTGTCTGCCCTGCTTTACTTCCTGTTCATCATGTCTTGGTTCTGTGATTAAAGATGTCGCCACGTTACCCATGAGCCTTTTGAAGAACTATATGTGCACTTCAACCACAGGGGCCCGAGTGGGTATTTAGTGTTGTGATGATGGATCTAGCCCCTAAAACAAGTCTCTGGTTGTGGAGTCTTACTTTCTAAAGGTTCAGGAGGTTTGTGGGTGTGGCCCGCAGGGCTGAACGTTTCTGATTGGTTGAATAGACTCCTCTAAGGTGGAGGGGAAAGTCCACAACGAGGTCCAGGCCTGGGGTCTCTGCCAGTCCAAAATCCATCTTCCTGCATTTCACGCATCTCTAATCTGCAGCGAACGCTCCTCTTCTTCCCAGTGTTGATTCACTGAATCTGTCTGCAACAACTTTAAACCTCCCCCATGTTAACAGACTAATAACCGAAGTGTCATGTCAATGATGATGGCGGCCTGTCAGTCATCTTCTTCTTACTGCCACCTACTGGCCTGGAGGTGCTGTGCATTTGCCATCTTTGTTATTCCATTTGTCATCAAGCTAATTTGCATAATTTTCTACTCTTACTTCCACTCTACAGACTGTTTCCTTCACTCTCTTCACCACTGAGAAAAGGGGTGTTTTTCTTCCTTTGTGCTCAGGACTCATCTCATATTCACCACAGAAATGTTTATGTTCTGCCCCCCCACCCCTCCATAACGAAGACTTTCCTGAAGGTCTTTATTCCACCGCCTCCTCTTCCTCTTTTCTTCCTCCTCCTGTCTTACGTCGATTTCTACTACACTTTGTGTCAAAAACAGCCTCCGTCTCCTCCTCTCTCTTCTCGTTTTGACATCCTTGTTTGAGCTCACCTTCCAGCCCTCTGGCTCTTCTCTCTCTGGGTTCCTCACCTGGGTATTTAAGGCTCTCTCTCTTGCTCACTCACAGTGTATTTTAAGATGTTTCACACTCGATCCAAGGATGCACACAACCACATACACAAGCTGCTTTTATCAATACGATGCTGTTATGTTAATATGCTACGTGCTTCTGTTTTTAACCAATGCATCACCACATACATACATACATATATGTGCAAACAAAGACATGACGTCCTTCATATCAAACTATTCAGATCCATTTTCATCACACTCATCATCACCATGACAACTGTACAAACTGGGGAAGACAGTGTGATATGACTGAAAGCTCTGGGAATATTAAGGGGACCCTGAGTCAGATTGTTTTTACCAATGTTATTAACCCGATCCGATCAAAGCTCCTGACGAGGAATTTGATAACGTAATCTGTTGCTGTGCAATTAGTTACTGGTTTACTCACTGCTCACCAGAGGCAAAACAACTTGAGTAAAGGAGACAGTGGAGATCTATCTGATTGATTCATTCATTCATTCATTCATTCATTCATTCCTTTAACACAACCCCTATGACACAAAACAACCAACAGAAAACAACAGCTCTACGAAATAATTTCTTAACTCCCCTTCATTTTGTCTCCACCTTAAAGATTGTCAAAGAAATGTTTTGTATCAATAATTGAATGAATTATTGACTTCAGTCTTCACTGTGCATAACAAATATCCTTGAATTTTCTGAAATTTTAACCCCTTAAATGCCAGTTTTAGCTCATCTTGACAGTCAGGATGAAACAAGCCCCACAAAGCCAGACTTCTGTTTGGGGCCAGTTAGTGGGAAATCCTTTGAAATCCTGCGAAATACCTGATGTGTTTATGACGTGAAGGAAATCATGTGTGGACCTCTCTGCAGGTGGAGGTGCATGCTGGGAAACTCTGAAACATGACGTTTTGAAGGGATTTCAAAAAACAGGAATCAAATGGCAATGGTAGTGTATTAAAAAAAAAGGGTTTTGAATGGAAGTCAATGCTGCAAAAAAAAAAAAAAAATCCAGCTAGTTTAGTTAAGTTAAAAAGGCAGATGAAGGGGAAAAAATACAATGAAAAAATAAAATTCCCCCCAAAATACACAACCTGGCCAAATTTTATGACATTTGCATAAACACAGCCAAAGTTATGCAAAAATAAAATTAAACACACACACACACAAAAAAAAGTCCAGTGACCCATGCAGGAGGGTTAATAAACGTAGAAGAAGAATTTCCAGATTTCAGAAAACTTCACATTGTTTTACAGATACATTTTATAATATTCTCCTGTTCCTCGTGTAAAGACTATTACTAATACTATTTTCTGCTGTTCTTCAAGGTGTCGAGAGAAAATGAGCTCGTGAAGTCTGTTGGGTTAAATAATGACGTTAATAAAGGTGAGGTGAAAGAACGGGTTTCCTTTTTCCTGGGTGCAGAAAGAAGGGAAGAGACAAGGGCAAAAGAAGGAGAGAGAGAGAGAGAGAGAGAGAGAGAGAGATTATCACCTGATGCTTGTCTGCCTCTCTGGGGATGGATTGATTGATAATCCTCTCTAATCCAGAGCGGCGTCATTGTTTCAGAGAGCACAGTAATCCAGATGCTGCTGCTGGTTGTGACACTAAATGCACAACTCACGATAACAGACAGAGAATCTGGGACTATGTCACTCTGAGAGCTTTGTGGATTTTTTTTTTTATTTTTAGTGCGTGCGAGTTTTGATTTTTTTGGCGTGTGTGTGTGTGTGTGTGTGTGTGTGTGTGTGTCGACTGATAATTCTGGGCCACTGCTCTCCACCTGGGGATTCCACCCAGATGTTTTCAGCTGAATGTGGGTCAGAGTCAGTGAGAGGGCTGATTAGGATGGATTGAAGCGGGTTTCACTTGCACATAGTCTGTTGGAGAGAGGTGTATTTTTAGAGCAGGCCGACAGCCACGTTGTCAGACACATCCGTACAACCTTCATGTCACCTAATGTTATGGATGAAGGTCACTTCTATTATCTCTGTTCGACTCTTTTGATTTGCCATTTGATGATCAGTAACTAATAACAGCCCATTCATAATCTTATAGCGTACAAATGTCTGCTGTGGTGCACTGGGAGAGATGGGGAAGAAAGCTTTCATGTTTTCAGCCACTTGGAAGAGTTTGCAAAAGAGAAAGAAAATGAAAGAGCTCAGTGTCCCAGACTGAATTCAATATTATCTCTGAGGTGAAGGATTCCTTCACTAACTCGTCTTTGCTCCTATCTTATCTCAGCCCTTTATACACTGTTACTTTCGGTGTTATACATTTGTGCAACTCATGTTATATTGTCCTGTCTGAAACCTGGGTTTTTACCGTCCTGACGATGTGTCCCCTGGAACAGAGGCTGCTAAACTCACATTTATCTGTTTAAGTACAGGGTAGACAAAGAAAATGCACTTTACTTCACTTAAGAGTTTCAGTTTTAAGCAACTTTCTTGTTCTGCACCACATTTATGAAGGACATATAGTACTTTTTAACCACCCCACGTTTATTTCACAGCTGTACTATTTATCAAATGAGGAAAGTTTTAGATTAAAAGTTTAAACAAGAATATGAAATATTGTATAGTTAATATATGATTGCCTTTTATTAGATTAAGGTAAATTAGTTGAATCAACCTTATACATTTACAACATTACATAAATATTCTCATTCATTGACCATTTTGCACAATAAATAGTGGTAATTTTTGTTGTTAATGCTGCTGTACTTTTGTTTAAATGAAATCTCATTGCTTACATTTACTAATGCCTTGTCACTGATTAGAGCAGCCAGTATATAAAGCAGTTACATTAGCTCCGCATGAATTGACAAAAAAACAACAAGTGCTCAAGTTAATGCAATAAACAGTGACAATTAGTCTAGTAATATTATATTATAGGCCAAACGATGCCAGACATCAATCTGCATAATGAACAAGATTGCTTTGTTTTTGCTAATACTTATGAACTGAATAAATGGAAAGCATATCTATTTGTAATATTGTATTTTTAAATGTTTATTGCTATGTTTAACTTTTAGTTTCTTATCTCAACATTTATAATCATTAAGTGGGCAGATGTCAAAGCTTATAAATCCTTTAGTAATGTGATGTGATTTTTTTTCCACCCACTCCTCCTGTAAAATCACTTTAGTTTTCCTTTACACTTTTATATTACAGTCGTTATAGTCCTACCTACTGTTTCATCCACGTTCATTTACAGTTGTAAACAAACAAACAGATAGTTTTGGTTAAAAGAGGCGGTTTACAACCGTTCTATTTCATTTGATTGACAGCCCCCCTGAACCAATAGAAACAACGGAATGCGGCAGTGGGCGGGGCTTCTCACTACGGGCGACTGTTGTTTAAAATGTCTCCTTAACGACCGAGCTGGGAGTGTAAGATACAAGAAGAAGTTTTCTCCGGACAAACGCCTCGTAAGTAACACGACTCTGCACCTTTCTACATGTATAAACTGTCCGACAACACAAAGACACCGGCGATCTCACGACAGCGCGTTATATTCAGTCGAAATTGTGATTTAAAACATTAACCGGCAGCATCAGCTGTTTGCTATCGAACTAGCTAGGCTAATTAGCTAGCTAGTAAAAAAAACCTGTGAAGCGAGTCGAGGTTACAAACGTTATAAAGAGGGACCAAGTTCGCGAGACGAAGCGTAAATGTGCGACACTTGTGTGTTGACTTAAGGTGAAAACGTCTGTTTATATATGAACTTTGATACGATATTAGTTGTAGTTAGCTAGTAACGGCTAAGTGTCGTTAGCTAACCTCGTCCCAGCCGGTTGTTGATGAATGTAGTGAGCTACAGATGTTGTGTTCCCTTTCTGCAACACTGCACACACTGAATACCTCTCAGACACACGATAAGTAGAGTTTATAAGTATTCAATGTATGTGTTTATTGATTTGTATTGAATGTCTGTTCGCAGAAGTCGGAATGGCTGGGACAGGCGAGGGAAAGAAAGAAGAGGCCGACTACAAGAGACTGCACAGCTTCCCCCTCATCAGGGTAAGAGAGAAGTGGGACAGTGCCTCTGGTTACAGGACACAAACATCCCAGCTGAGGCTGAGAGCAGCACATTCTGCAATGACAGCGTTTTACATTTGCGTTTTCGTTACAGAAATGTGCTGTGTAGCAGGCCGCAGTTTTGTGGGAGTGCTAGTGCTGCACATGAACTGTACATGCACTGTGGCTCAATGGGAATTTGGGCAAGTGTCACTTAAGTGCATGAGATGTGCCTGTTAAAATCTGCATAAGCCTTTTATATAACTCTTTCTCTCTTTTTTCGGGGTGTGTGGGGAGTGTTTCCTTGTGAGCTGACTCAGTAACCAAAACACAGAAATGCAATTGTTACTGATCTGCAGCTGAGAGGATGTGCACTTTTTACACACTCAAATATTTAACATTCATCCATCACAAGCCTTGTGTTTATCTCATCACATCTCAGTTGGGTGTGTTATCGACAACAGATTCACAAACCATGTAAAAACGAAAGCGGTGCAGAGAAAAATGAAGCTCAGATTGATCTTAGATTATTTTATACATAATCTAATGAACAAACTATAGCACAGCAGCACTGCACTGTTTTTTTGTGTCTGTGAAATTGTATTTTGTAGTCACATGTTTCCTCGGTGACTCATGGCTTTTAAAGTGTTGCACTCGATTGTTCACGTGATAACGGAGAGATAAATTGCGGTGTTTGTAACAAATGAAATAAGATCATTAAAAGAGAGAAGTCCAAACTTTGAGGTGTTGGCTTCAGCCACTGCCCTGTGTCTGTGTGATGCACGCAGTGTGTGCTGCAGGCGGTAAGTGATGCAACGCAGCTCATGTGTGTTACACTTCACATCTGTGATTGCAGCATACATCAGACTGTTTTGCGTTTGCTCTGTCTCAAAAGTTAGAGAGATTTTACGGTTAGATTCCTCTTGGTCCTTAGCTCCACCTTGATACTGGTTTTATAATGGAGCAGACAGGAAAACGCAGACCCTTATCGTTTGTGTTGTTCTCAGCACACGGACATGCCAGAGGAAATGAGGGTTGAGACCATGGAGCTTTGTGTTACAGCCTGTGAAAAGTTTGCCACCAACAACGAGGTGAGTGTTGATGTCGATGTCAGAAATGTGTCGCAGGACTTGCATCAGCGTTAACACATGAATATTCTCGTTAATATTTTTTGTCCTCGGCCTTTGTAGAGCGCAGCGAAGATGATCAAGGAGTCGATGGACAAGAAATTTGGCAGCTCGTGGCACGTGGTGATCGGCGAGGGCTTCGGCTTCGAGGTCACGCACGAGGTGAAGAACCTGCTCTACATGTTCTTTGGAGGAAGCCTGGCCGTGTGCGTGTGGAAGTGCTCGTAGCACCTCCTCCTCCTCCCCCTCCTCCCCACTGACGGGCTCACTGGGCTGGGAACGAGCACCAGCTACCGGCCAGACGCTGTGTGTTGCAGTTGTGTTGCGGCAGGTCAGTTTGTCCACACAAGCGGCCACTGTGGCAGAGAGCAGCGCCTCCATCACCTGGAGATCTCGTCCAGTTAAAAAACACGTAGTTGGCAGGGAAGATACTTGAACGGGAGTTTTAAGGGCGGCAGTCACTTTGGCATTGAAAATAGTTCCTGCCTCGTTTGTCACTTTTCTCTTTTTGTTTTTTTTTCTCTGAAGCTGTATCCACGGTCCTAAACATTTGTGAGTGTGCATGTGCAAGTAAGTTTAACCTTTTACAAAACAATACAGCCAGCCAGGGTCTCCAAAGTCCTTTCTCCTCATTCCTTCAGGGAGCGTGTGTGTGTGTGAGTGAGTTTGTATGTTTTGTGTGTGCTGGACACACACTGTTTTTTTGAGACAAACATTTCATCGTCACCTCCCTCAACAGTAAACTGTCCACACCGTCTGTAACGTTGCACACGTGTCTTTCTCTCTCTCTCTCTCTCAAGCCGCACTAGTCTTTTAATAAGATTTGTAATATTTTTTATGTGTACATATTTTGATGCGACTTGAAAAACTTCTTTTTAAAGACCAGTGTCATCTTCTTACAACCGAAGGCTCAGAGTCTCCTGAGCCGAGCAACACTAAACCCCCACCCACCTTTTCTCCCTGTGAAGGTGTTTGTAATAATCCCCAACAGTATCACAGCGACCGAGTGATATTAGCAATGTGATTGTTTTCATGGTGATGCCAGTTTTAATGATCCAGTGCAATGGACCATTATGTGTGAACTGACCTGATTGTACAATAAACTCTGACATGTGATGAAATAGGAGCTCAGACTGTCGCCTGTCTTCTTCACATTTGTCGGCCGCAGTTTTAAAATTACACTAATTACATCTCAGGCATTTCAGATTAAATTCATCCTCAACAGATGTGAGTTTTTACGACCCCCCCTGTGGGGAGGAAGTAATAGCTGCTGAGAGAACAGAGGGTTCAGGTGAACTGACGCAGGTAGAGAGAGGGTGGTGTTGTTAAGAGCTGGGATCATTAGCGACTGCACCCACATCGCCAAGAGTCAAGTGACACATTTGTCTCGAGTATCAATAGACTTGGAGTTTGTCTTTAAAATGTTGGAAAAGAGAAGCACAGAGGAACGAGATGCCACCAGCTGTTTTTCCAAGGCTTTTTATGCAAAAGAAACACACAGAAGAGGGGACTAACAAAGATGCTTCTAAAAATACCCGACAAGGATTTATGTTCACAGAAAAGAAAGAAAACTGACGGAGTGTGAGGGACTTGTCAGGCAGGTTTTTCCCTGAGAGGCTGCATGGAGGCAGTCGTGTTGGAAAAGATGCCGCGTTACATTTTAAATGTCATTTCCCCTCCAAAGGCAGTTGAAATAT
>OMNW01007688.1:4939-16717 GCA_900303245.1 Selene dorsalis
CTCCCGCCTCCTCCCACCATACAACAGAGACATGCAAATTTTTTTCCCGCCACATCCTTTTGCTGTGTCTTTTAGGGGCTAAAACGATTATCATCATTATGGACAATTGATTCTTAAACTGTGACACTTATGAGTTAGAAGACATTGAAACCTGTTTATTGTAAATTCAGATTTGATATGCCTGTCTCTGAGACGGTGCCGCGCTCCCTGCTGCCACTTCCTGATCTGTTTAATATGCAACATATTTCTGATCTCGTTTTTGTAGTTTAAGTCCTGTCAACTGTGAATTGGGTGGAAAAACAACAACACAAAAACAGTGCTCTCATTGAATATCAATCAAGTTGGTTAGAGAAAACCCTGCCAGCAGAGTTCTCATAACTCCTCACCTTCCTGTCAAACACGAGTGTGGGCGTAATCAGCAAAATATCTTCTGAGATTCAGACACTCCCTGAAATGAAAAGTCATTTTTTTGCAAACCAGCTCTGAAACCATAACAAATAAAACAAAGACTAAATGAATTTGTCCGTGGTAATTCTGTAAAATGTCATCTGAATATTGTCGGCTGTAGTTTTAATGTTTCAAAAAATGAAAAATAAATAAAAATCATAGTTAATGTGGATTATTCCACTTCCAAAAGTCAACAGTGATTTTCTCTTTGTAGAAACAAAGTCCTGGTGCCTGATGAATAAATCACAGACCTTGCCTTGATGACATTATCACTGAGAACTGTTTTCTATCAGAGGAAAAAGCAGAGACAAGATATCACCAGAGGTAATTTGCCGAATTTATTTGAACGAATTGACATGACTCTTGCAAAAAAACAAAAAAACAAATGTTGCTCGTGTTCACTTTCACTGTTTGTCACCTGTTTAATCCACTTTTCTCCACAAATTGACTGAGTGCAGAGAATTTCTTTCTGGACGTGCGCACAGAAACAAAGGAAACTTGTTGTTCTTACCACTCAGACGGCAGTGGGCATCGTCCTCCTTCCGCCTCCTCCGCATCGTACAGTCGGATAATTAAAGTTGGCGACTGAAACCTGCATGCCCTCGCTGCTTTTCCAGAGACCGCGGATATGAAGATGTTATTACTGCTTAATTGAGCGTTCAATAACAGCTGTGGTCATTCATTTGTTTGTATGTTTGCGTGTCTGATGTTTTTGAATGTCTCTCAGTTAGAGAAGAAATCATCCTGCTTGGTGGCAGATTTGAACTGAATCACTTAACCGCTTTTTGTGCGTGAGAAGTGTTATTAACTATAAGTGCATTGTGTAGCGATCACTGTGTATATATGGCTGAGGAATCGTCCGCATAGGTGAAGGTTGAGTCGAGTTTAACTCATGATAAACAATCAGTTTTGCTGCAGCTGAAAAGGAGATTTCTTGTATCCAGACCACAACAACAATAGCTTCCTGTTCTTTCTGTCTTGTGGTGTTTGGTTTCACACTAAAGCACCTGTCTCCTCCCACTATGTATTTTTTTTGGTGAGAACTTGTTGATACTGATTAATTTAGTAATAATATTCTAATAATCTCTGGCTCAAGTGAAACAAAAGTGTTTAAGGCTAGACTTAATAGGGAAATGAACTATGAATCTGCATCCTCTCTTTTCATTTTGAAGTGTTTCTTTAATGGCGATGCAGATGTTCACTCAGGTTTTGGCTCAGAGACTCTCGGTCTCTCTCTGTATCAGGATTTCCTTCCTCTCAGCAGTTAATACATCTTCTCTGTTTGTTGAGGTTTGTTTTTGACCCTCTTCTCATTTGAACTCTGGTGCCTGTTGCAGTAATTTGTATTTTCTACAATTTATGACCAACTAGAGAGCAGACAGTGTTTTTAAATCATCATACGATTCACATTTTCAGGCCTGTTATTATTCCTGGTACTGACCTAAAATTTCTCAGTCTGAACAGAGACGGTGTTCGTTGCCTTGTGTACGAGGCTTTAAATACTTTTTAAGCTACGTCTGCTAATTTGGTTTCAAGGTACCACTCCAACTGTTTGGAAACCTGAAAAGCAGATTGTGTTGCAGTTGTGTTGCTCACTTGAGTCTAAATACCTGATGAAAAGATTTGGACTCAACAGGTAAGTAGCAGAAGCAGCAGCAGCAGCAGCAGCAGCAGCAGAAGCAGCAACAGCAGCAGCAGCAGCAGCAGAAGCAGCAACAGCAGCAGCAGCAGCAGCAGCAGCAGCAGCAGAAGCAGCAGCAGCAGCAGCAGCAGCAGCAGCAGAAGTCCCACATTGCTCACTTCCTGTCATCTCTGCCTCTGTGGCCCATCCACCCCCGGCCCTGCTGTCTGTCATGGTAATGCACATCACCGCCTGGAGCACACTCCCACACTTGGTATGAAAACATCTCGTCAGATATCACGTATGGTAATCCAGATTCAATAGTTAAGCATCCTCTCGCAGACAAGAAACGGCATCACATTATAAGGTTTAGATAAAAGCGTCACTCACACACTTTGTGTAGCATGATCTAATTTTACCTGCTTTCAACAGGCAGAATTCATTCAGTTCTGTGACTGTCACCACCAGCACCGCCCCCACACCTCTTTCTTGTCTCTGAGAGACACAAGTCAGGTAACCAGTCGGCATTAGCTGCACTGCATCCTTTTTGATTCAAACTGGATTTACCGAATAGCTAAAAATTGACAAGATGCAATTAAGCCTGAGCTTATGACATGGACGGTTCTGTTTCATTACACTTCTCTCTTGCTCTGTTGCTCACACAGACACACACACACACAGTCGAGTGATTTTTGTATTTTGTCATTTAAGAGCTGAACTAATATACGCTACAAGTCCTTCAGATCCACGTTACACACTGAAAATACAGGTTTTTACACCGCTCTTCAGATATCATCACTTGATGCATAGATTCACAGTGTGAAGCAGTTAATTGTAAAACAGTCTGTTTACACCGAGGAGACCAGCTAATATAATTAAATCTATTCTTTCATTGTTATTTTTCCCCACCGAGCACTCATCAAAAATTTGCTTTAGCAATGCGATGACTCCACAGGCCCTGACTGATAAACAACAAACAAATGAAGTAATTAACAGATAAATAATTGAATAGTTTTGCATCCCCCTCTGGAAAAAAGAAGCAAACTATGGTAATCTGTGAGTTCATTAAATCTGAATTGTATCCTCCATTTAATTATGACATGTGCTGTTTCTTACAAATGGCTTGTGTAGTGCACTTATGTGCGGATTTGAAAAAAACAACAGTCTTGTACTGTCAATGTGCTCAGTAAACCTGTGCCACTTTGCCCAGATGTTGACACCTGCTTTGTAAAAGTTAAAAAAAAAAAAAAGTGGATTACATCAAGTACGGGCTGTTATCCTGTCGACACCCACTCACTTTCTCAATTTCTGCTTTGCTGAATGCTCAACCAAACAGCTGATGTGAAATCAAGTAGTGTATTCTTGTCAAAGCGCCGCTGCTAACGCTGCCACGCTGAGCCGTGAATAACTTAATGTGCTTAGGTTGGACAGTTAACACAAGGAAAGGTAATTTAAATGATTATTTAAAATGTCGAAAGAACTATTATGTGAAGGGGAAAGGGGATTAAAAATGGCATCGCTCTTGGAGGAAGGTGGCTTTCTCTTTCTTTTTTTGTGTGTGTACTTTTACCGGTAGTGTGGCTTCCTGTCATAATGTGGCACATACTGTAAGTCCAATGCATTAACATTCAACATCAATAAATGAACACACATGTCTTCGAGCTTGTTATCAAAGTCAATTATTAGGTTCAGGATGTCAGCCTGCTTTCTGTAAACTAAGACATTCAATGCAATTGAGCACTGGGGGGATTTCATAAAGCTGGAACAAAGGCCAAGCAGTTCTTGTCTGAATGAAAAATGGGATTGCTTTGTGTTTGTCCCTAGGCTTTTGAACCAATAACTTCAAAACATGAGAGATATGGTAAATATAGCTGCTCTGCAAAACTGCCTTTTTTTGAGTAAGAGACAGAATCCAAATAAAGCACAGGCGCAAAAAAACACACCACGAGATGTTTTATTCATTCATTAAAGCCATCAGCAACTTAGTGTTGAGACAACATCAAAGATGGACGCGGACGTTCGACGTATGAAACGGGATATAAACAAGTTGCTTTTATTAGTGCTGGCTTAGTAGAAAACCCAGATACTGTCCAAATCTGTCTGTCAAATTATTTCAGTGGAGCCTCTGTTGTGAATGACAGTTTTCGGTCTGTATTTCTCTTAAAACCGTCACCTCTGGCAAAACTGCAGGCGTGAGCCTCCGTGGCTGTGAACAGCTACTGAGGCTCCTGCTTTGCTGGGATCACACCCCACTGTGGCTGCAAACATTACACCGAGTTTCTCACCCCGGTGTTGCAGCTCCACGCTGCTCCAGCTTTGATGTTTTTACATTAACAGCGCTTGTTTCTTGAATAACAAACAGTTTATGCAAGGTAGCTGCTTAGATAAGCTTTATGTGCTCTACAAACAGAGTCTGTGGACTGTGGAGTCTGTGTTTTTAACGGTCTTGTTAGCTCAAGTAGAGCTTTTGATCAGTCGGAGCAATGCAGTGCAAACTTTGTAGGAGTGGGCTCTGATTTTTGGAGCACGCGGGCGATGCAGTGCATGAACCTGCTGCTTCTTTTGTGCTACACCTCTGATAAACAGTTGCCGATGGTAACGAGTACAAAGCCTGGATGTAGCGTGATCCAAGCACCACTGACTCAAAGCCCTGCAATCACAAATCAATCGATGACAAACTCAGGTTTCACAGGTCCTGCATCACACACACTAATGGCCCTGACCTTTGTCATCTCAAGCCTCATGAACCTACATTCACAGCTGCACACCACCGTCCTCAACTTTATTAACTTCCTGAACCACCAACAGCGAAGCTGTAAAGGTTGCAGAGTCGGTTAAGACCGATACTTCCATCACTAGTGACCTGAAATGGTCGACGCACACATCAAATGTCATCAGGTGAGGTCACTAGAGGATGTTCTTCACCAGACTGCACCAGAACACCTGAGGCCTCATCAACATGGACACAGAGCTTTCCCTAAACGATCGTTTTCTGTTTTGTTCTTAAAAAGTTTTTTGAAATGTGTTTGTAACGGAGGTCATGTATGATGAGGATGATTCCACTTCACTGAGTGGAAGTTATTAATGAGTGCACTGCCTTTATATTGAGTGCTGGGTGGTTACAGTTTGGTTTGTCCTTTTTTTTTTAATGATTTCAGCTGATGTATCTTATTTTAATTGAATGCAACACGGGCCCCTTCAGGGTAGAGTTATGCAACCAGAATATAGTAACAGCTGGTAGGTGCACATTTTGTATATTAATCTTATTTTTATAGTTAATGGGTTGTTTGCATTGTTCTATGTATTGACTTAGTCAAGATTAGTCAAAAAAAGTCCTTTCGTTGAAGTTGCCGGTGTTTTTAATCGCTGTAAACTTAATTAGTGCACCCTGATTTGTTGCCAGCTTAACCTACCTGGTTTTGTCTTGTTTATATTATATATATTATTATATTGTACTGAGTAGCTACGTTTATATGGACACAAATAATCGGAATAAAACAGGAATAAATGCCGATCTGAATAAAAATGCGTCGATTGGAAAATTTTAATCCGAACGGGCTCATTCGGAAAGAAATATCTCTCCGATCAAGATGGGTGGTCAAGATCCATGTAAACAGTCAAAGAGAAGTATAAAGTGAAAACCAGAAGCAAAAGTAACGTTTGCAGCACACAATACAGGTCCAGTTTGATCAGAGGAGAGGCAACAGGCACGTACCAGAGAGACGGTAAGTACGGGGAGAGGGGCGAGCGAAGGACAGCGTTTGTTTATGGACAGGAAAAGCATCTTCTTCTACTGTTTTCAACAAATCTGACCGGCAAAACTTTACTGTGCATGTCACAGTGAATTTATTCTGATGAACTGCTTGATGTATACGGACGTTTTAATCGGATCACTTTATTCCTCTTGCATGTAAACAGTGAAGTTGGAATTGCTGATCAGAATGATTACAATCAGACTGTAGAAACAAAAAATGCACATGTGAACGCGGCTAATTATGCTAATTCACTGTTCCTAACAGGTACTCAACAGTCAGTCAGTCTTAGGATCTCAGTTACTAGTCCCTTGTTGTTCTAACCTTCACATCTTCAGTTTGCTTTAACAAGCTGTTTGTCTTCAATGATTTTATTGCTCCACCTCTCATCGTGACTCAAGGTCACAACTTTGGAGCCACATGGCTCCACGAAACACATGTTGGACTTTTTGACAGTTCTCCAAAGAACCAACAGACCATGCACTGTACATGTGCAACACGAGAGCATCTGTGCTGCTGGGGGTCTGCACACAGGCACAAAACATAAACACACAGAAGCACTGAAGAGCCTCGCGACCACATGCCTTTACACTTGCGTCTGTGACTTAAGCTGTGCCCAGCTGTTGCACATTGACAAGACTACAGCCAGCAGAGTGTGAGTGTGTTTGTGTGTCTGTCTGTCGGTCTGTGTGTGTGTGTGTGTGTGTGTCCAGGACTGCTTGCTATTTCCTGAGCGTTCTGTTGTGATAGCAAGTGCAGCTGCTTTCCTCTGTGCCTTCATCTCAAAGAAAGGACACAAACACTGACTCCTGTGTGGCAGGAACATTAATGCTTTTACTGTGCACATGAACATTTGCACCATTTATGGCGTACTAGGGGATTATCTACTGTTCTAATGTGCATTTATTGTTCTAATGTGCATTTGTGTGAGTTGCAGTTACACTGGCCTAATCACCTGTGTGTGCAGTCATCAGAGACCAACACTGGTTTGCTTCCACTCCCTAATCATCTAAATGGCATCATCTCACAAGTGATACAGTATTACAGTGTTTTTGTATAATGGAGGGCAACACCACATGAATTCAATCTAACCACTGACTATTGACAAACCAGACTTATGAAAGCTTTTTACAGTGATACGGTAGTCTTAAGAGTTTTTGCGATTGATTTTCCATCTCCTAAGCATCCGCTCGGTTCCATTAAAGTCAAAACTATTTTCGTACAGCATCGTTACAATGTGAGACAGTCTGTGGAGATTTGTGTGAACTGAGTTTGTCAAGTTGCATGTTGTACTTCTCAGAACCAAGGCAAAAAAAAAAAACAACCCAAAAACATAGATGTATTGAATTGTGCTCAATTATGAGGGAATTTCACCAGGGGTCACTTTGGGGTAAATGCAGATTTTTTGAGCTTAGGCCCAAAATGCAGGTTAATCATCTTCTTGAAGAATCACAAAGAGTTCTGAAGATCAGTCATTAACTGCATGACCAGGCTTATTATAGGTAATACATTAGCCAATCCTAACTATCTTTGCACTTTCTTTATGTTCAGCAATTTGAAAGCTAATCTTCCACAACACCAGCTCCGTGCCAGAGTGTCTGACTGAGAGAAAAACAAAACCATCACTGAATTTTTAATATGCAGCACTTTTGGCTGAAATAACTTTATTAATAGCAGGACTTGGACTATGATGGGGTTGTGTGAGATTGCCAAAAGAAGCAAGAGACGGAGAAGAGAAAGGAGATTGCATTTATGCGCGTCCATGTGTGTGTGTGCATGAGAGAAAAGATTGACTTCCATGCAGCATGTGTGTCTGTGCACGTGTGCAGATTTTCTCTGTGTGTGTGTTTGTGTATGCAAGTGTGAGTAAAGGACGCTTTGGTCTTGCGTTGGAGTGTGTAAAGAGATTTTCCATCCATTAGGGTGGCCGCACTCCCAGACACACACACAGATCCAACTTAGTAAATACACTAATTATATAGTCTTCCACATGATGCATCACAGTTTTGATAGTTGTTTTTGTTATGTGCGTATGTGCATGTGTGTGAGTGTGTGTGTCTGAGGTACTCACCTAGTCATGGCGCAGCAGGGAAAAAACAACAGTCAAACTCCTGTCTGTTCTGTACTCTTACAGCTGCAGCTGAACGTCCATGCCATGCCCCAGTGCCTTGCTCAAGAGCATCCTTAAAGTGACTATGTAGCTAATGCACTGCTCCTGACAGATTTCAGTTACTGGCCTCTGATTGTTGATCTAACCTTTGTACAACCCCCTCCACATTTTAAATTGGTTAAATAACTTTCCATAAGATAATTAAAGCTGGATAACTTAAGCTCTTTTCAAACTGCCTTACTCAACCAATTACAGCGATCATAACCAAAACATTCACATTAACCAATATCATGTGAGAGTTAAGCACATGATATTGTGCTTAATGAATTTCAGAGCTACAGAGAAAGGTTTTACTTTGCACTGGCCTGATGCAAGATGTTGTTAATGTTGTTGTTTTGCCTGTTTGTTTATCATTTTAAATAAATGCAGAAATTTAAGCTTATTAAACAGGCTCAGTCTCCAAAACATGGAAATTAGTGGAGGGTGGCGAGGAAATATAAGTTTGCCAAGTTAAATCTTATCAAGTAGTGAAGAGCTTTTTACCTTGTGCTTCAATATTATAAAATGCACTGTTGTCAGTTTTCTGTGATTTACATGTCATTTGTACTGCCACCCATCCTGATCACAAACCCCCAGGACAACAGAGCCAGTTTATAACCAGCTTTGGGAAATAAAACTGATGTCAGGCTCGCTGAAGCCTGATAACTCAACCTGAACCTGACTACAGGCCTAAAATGGAAGTGGTTTTTAAACAAACTCATATCCCTCCTGCATGTACTGTATCCTGATGACTACACTGAGCGTTGGTGACTGTTGTTGAGCCTCATTTTCAAGCATTAAGGAGCTGCCAATCAGACCTCTTACCCATAACCCCTTGCATTTTAAGATTCAGTAGATGACCATGATTATTCTATTTCATATGTTGCTGTGTGTTTTTTGAAACTCGTACTGAACATACACTGAATACAGCACTCTGGGCCTCCTGTTCCGGATCACGACTTCAGCTCACCACGTCTGCGTAAATGTATAAATTAGATCTTATTTTATCGTTGGAGTCATTATAGGTGTCTGTGGAAAAGAATGTCAGCAAAATTCCTAAAATGTAAAGTAAAAGTAATCACCGTCTCCCTGGAGGTGACTAATCTACAGAGTAAATGTTTAATCATGGCTGTATGATGTTACTGCGAGCCGCCTGCAGCCTTGTTGCAGAAAAAGAAAACTACGTAATGGAATATTAGTGGGTCTCGTGTCTGGCTTACTACTGTAGCTGTGTTTCATCTCCTGTTGGAACACACATACACGCACACACACAGTAGTGGTGTCTGCGAGCTGCCTGTGGTCTGGACAGCATCACAGGCTGTGGTCAACACTGCGGTGTCTGGGTTATACACAATTTACACTTGTTTTCAAAGACACACAAACACACATACACACAGATACCAAGTGGAGCCTGTGGCCATGTAACAGTGTGCAAGTGTGTTTTACAGTCTTGCAGTGGCAAGAAAAGAGTCATATTATACAGCCCCAAATCACAAATCACAAATTAGCCTCAGTGGGCTTTATTACCTGTAAAATGTTTCACCCTTGATTAGGTCGAGGGAAAATTTCTGTAAAAAAGCTAGAATCTGGGCATGAAGGGAAGAAACCCCAGGAAGAGGAGCAGTAAACGAAGAAGACAATAAACGACAACAAAGGAATACAGAGACAGAGATGCAACTTCTACAGACCTCCAGCTGGGAAACGCAGCACAGACTGCAGAGTTCCTTCATTTATACTCTAATTTGTAGTAAAAACGATGGCAGGTGTCTTTGTGATCGCTGCACTTCACATCTCTCCAACAACCCATCATTACTTTGCATCGTTACAAACTGTGCAGCGTAGAATTTGAATTCTACACTTAACAAAAATACCAAAAGTGTCAATTATCTAAAGAAAAGTATGTAAAGTGATGCCCGGGCATCAGGAAATGACAACTTAATGACACAGTAACTGTTCTTCATTTCTTCATACACACTCTCTCAAATAGTGTTGTATGTTTGTCAATACACCTTCACTTTCTTTGCACACTCTTAAAAGACCTTTACTGACTTTGCTTAGAAGCATGGTCCAACCTCAAACATATGTGCATGACCAGGATTATAAACATGTGAACACTTTTGGACACCTTTGACCCTAAAATGTGACGAAGGTAAAATAACTGTGATGTGGAGTCTGCAGCCTGAAGTGAGCCAGAGAGGACCCGATGGTGCTAAAAGTTTGATCCATTTGCTGAAGTTTCTATGACAATAAGTTGTTTGTGTCAGATAACATGTTCTTGTTTTCCATGACGAGATAAAAGAAGCAACTGGTGGTCACATGTATAAATAAAAAAAGGTGAGGTAGCCCGGGTCAGAGAGGATACACACATGGTGGTGATGATAGTAAGATCTATAGATAGTGATGGTTAGAAACCACAGAATGGGAAAACAGCAGAGGAAGGACATGGTGTGGGAAAGAGTGAGACAGTGACTGTGTATGAAACGGATGTGTGGGCCTGTTTATCTGCCTGTCTGTCTGTCAGACAAGACAAGAACGTAGTCTTGTGGTCTGAAGATCACATAAGGGTCTCTTTATCAGTGCGCACAAATGTCAAGATGTATTAAAACCACTGCTGGCAGGTTTGTGCTGTTTGTGCTCCTGCGAGTTTCCTGTTATGAAAATGTCATAATCACCTTCTTGCGTAACCGTCTGCAGACTCTCTCTAAAGCAGCAGCAGCATCTCAGCAGCTGCTTTGGAGGTATTAGTGCTGCCGAGTATCAGTCTCTTCCCACTACAGTGTATGTAACAGGCAGGGTGTGGTGGTGAAAAGGATACACCTTCCCTTTTTAACTGCCCTACATTCCCTCTGTCCACACACACACACACACACAATGTTGTCTATATATGAGTAATGACCGGACAATCTCATGTGGTCTTTGACCCTTGAACTTTTGTCTCCATGCAGGCTCACCATCTCCCCGGGGCCCACACTGGTAGAGACTTCAGCATGTGCTAGTGTGTGTGTGTGTGTGTGTGAGGCTTCCTACTTCTATATGGTTCAACGTATGTGTGCATCCGTGAGTATGTATGTGTGTGTGTGTGTGTGTGTGCTGGTTTCCCCCACAGCATCTGGAACTTATTCCCACTTCACCACCGTTTATGGTAGAGCCATCACCGGCAGGATGCATGGACATCTATGGAGCTCCCGGGCCCCCAGCCCCTCTGCGTTTAAGAGCCCCTGGAAGAGAGGCCCCGCTCAGGGGAGCAGCCGGCCAAGCTGCGCCCCCACAGACGCCTCCATTAACGGGCTCACTAGCTGGGGTCACGGCCCTATTTACCAGCCTTAATGGCTAGAAAGGGTGAAAGGGGGGCATTACGTCTGGGAGAAATACGACACGAAGGAGTTTCGGGGTTGCCAGGTCAGGATTCGGTCACTGTGCTGCTTGTTTCTTCACGCAGGTGTTCAGAGTCTGATGTAGGCAAAGTGGATCTACAAAACACTCATGCAACCTCTTATTTAACTTACTTGGTCACTGTTTTCTTTGGGATTAGAGACGATAATACCACCAAGGAGAAAACAGTAGAAGAAGAGTTCAGTTTTGCTAATGAGGGCTCAGTGTGCTGCAGAAATGATTCAAGTAAATGGATATAAAGTGGAACCACACGCCCCCAGAAAAGCCACACAGCTTGTTTGTAGTCATGTCACAATACTTGTTAGCACACAATTAGGCACTTTTAAGGCACTTGTAATGTGTCGTAAACATCATAAGTCTTTGCTAATGGTTGCTATGGGAGAATTAAAAAGGAGAGCGCGGGTTGGGGGTGGGGT